>CABFVZ010000528.1:318083-353450 GCA_902151445.1 Timema monikensis
TTTTTTTTTTTTTTTTTTTGCTAGAGAATTCTTGATAATTGGTTGCGCACATGGTAGACGCCGATTTGTGCTGAAATCAGTATTGATACATGTACAAAACCTCATACGTGTGTTTGGGGCACAAAAGGTTATCTTTGCAGCCGAGATGAAGAAGAGAAAGGCCACCTCGTCCAAGTCACAAAACGTGGTCGTGCCGAGCTTCCTCAGAAGTTCCACCTTCGTGTGTTGGGAAGTTGAAGGCATTGCTCGGTGCAGTCTTGAATAACAATGAAGTGTTTCCCCAAAACAAGATTCCCATCGCGGGAACACTTTCCAATACTAGACTCAAACTCTCACAATGGATTCAGTGATGTGGAAATTCCTGTTCCACACAGATTTGGTTCGAGTTGTAACGGTCACTTTTTTTTAATCTTCTCTTTTATTCAGTAAAAAATATCTTACAAATATCTACATAGAAAGGAAGAGGTTCACTTTTGCTAAACATGTTTTTTTTGTATTAAAAATGATAAAATATGGTGTTATATAAATTAAATTAATTTAAAGTACAAAACTAATCTAAATGAATGTATTTATACATAGTTATCTAAATTCACAGTTTTACATTGAAAATACTTGATTATATTGAGCTGAAACGTGACAGTCTAAGCTGCCATATGAAACAAGAAATAACTTAAAACTTTCTTAAATTAAATTCAAATTAAAAAAAAAAAAATCCCGAGAGTTGGGAAATTTTAGGTAACCTGTTTATTATTATTATTATTATTATTATTATTATTATTATTATTATTTGACACACAAACACACACACAAATCCCAGGCATATTTTAATTTAATAATAATATAGTATTTTTCTAATGGCGCTTAGGGCTATAAAACTAAATATAATGTATATGTGTATATATAAATGGAAGCTGTCTAATAAGCAAGAAATTATAGTTAGTTCCATTTAATGTAATTATTTTGTTAAGTTGGCATGTCCATTAGACATTAAAATGATTATGCTTGTCGGAGAAGAGATACACAAGAAAATATGTTGCAAAGTATTTCAAAATAGTGTGCACTGCAAGGCGTGGCCGTTTTACGTCATCTTCCAGGCATAGTGCGCCTTGCGATGGTCTTGAGTTTGCCTTTTCAGACTACGTCGTGTATGTGATATGTTCCGAGGACCAGCGTGATTCATTTATTTTCAAGCACCGAGTATTTCCAATCAAATTGTTCTGTTCATAATTTGGTTTAATCTGTCATCGAAAATGACTTTCTAAATCCGTGGGAACGGTTATAAAAGGTGTTGGACATCGATGGCTGGTTTCCGGGAAAACTCTACAAAGTGTCTTTACTCCTAAATAACGAGATTACGATCTAAAAGGTTTAGCTTCGACTGAAGATTTGTCGTTAGAACACGTACGATGGTAGCTGGCGTACTTTAAACGCAAGGAATAATACAATGGACCCCCGAGAAGACTAACCTTTGACCACGTAGTGCCTACCCTAAAGTTCTGATGCCCATGAGAAAACTCACTCTCGTGACTGTTTTACGCTCAGATGGGAACATTCTCCTTCAATGAACCTGAGAGTCAGTCTCCTATTTAAAATGGATTGTAAGTTTATGGTTATATATTTGAGGATTTTCTCATCTGGTACTTTCATTATGGCCTTGTCATCTAAACTCACAAAGAATGTAATGAATATTACGAGAGGATTTAGACCATATTGATAGGTCATGAATTATAGAAGAACGTTTAAAATAGTGATCAGGAATATTGCCTATGATTAATGTTTCTGGCGTGGACAAAGATTTGCTTTCCGAATCAGCACTGTGAGAATAAAAAGACTGGTATCTACTCATTCAGGTTGTGTAATGATGCCATAGTACGGGTATGAATATTTGGGTTGGTTTTCATCAGAGAAAATGAAGGGATCTTGATAGAAAGACACTCTGTAAATTGATGCATAAATTGATAATGATATTTCCTCCTTACACTCCATGTCCATAGTTTTGAAATAGCTTGAAATTCTTCTACTTCCTGGTCTTGTTAAGAACGCTCGAGGCATTACAGAATGGGAATGACACTGAAAGGTTGGTGAGAAGCAGCTATACATTTATATTCACCTTGCTCCTCACTTGTTCAACAGAACACTCATCACCATTAATACACAAGTAAACCCCATCCAAATGTCCAAGTATTCATACTATTTTACAACAAAACATTCTTTAAAAGTTTTGTGTTGTCATCAGCACCACCACTTAATAACAAATTCTAATACTTTCTGAAATTGGTACAATCTCTCATATTATTTGTCATGAAAGTGGTAAAAAAAAAAGAGGCTGTTGGAAATTTAAAAATAATATTTAGCATTAACACTGGCAGCAAAATATAATATGTAGTCAACAGCAATATAAAAATTTTTCCTAAAGCTGGTCAAATTCATCTTGTAGTTATTTATATTTTAACAAACAAAGAAAGCACGGAAAGTCGTTAAGGTTGATACAAGTATGATTATTTTCATGTGAAAGTAAGATTCATGTGCTTAAGGAATAGTTAAATTTTAAAATGTATATCGTACGCTATTAATATTATTTTAGTAATATAAAGCTACATAGAGGTTTACATTAATTCAAACAATGTTAAAGTTTAAAAAAACTATTAAATTGTAATACTTACTGGTACATAAATTATTTTTCGATTAAGAGTGGCAGATCAACTCCGCTTACTCGAGTACACATGAGATATTATTGGCAGTGGATTCATTTTCATTTATTACCTCTAAAAATATTATTAAATATGCTTCAACAAAATAAGCTCTTGTACATGACAAAAAAATTAACATTTTATGTAAACACAAATCCCCCAAAAAACTGATTTTACTATTCTGTTTGTTCCCGTGTATGTCTGTTTTTATGTATCATATCTGCCCTAAATAGTGTAGATAAATGTATATATCCCAGATGGTTTGTAAGAATCGTAGCAGAAAAATACCTATAGAACCGTTACAACAGTAAATAAAACCACTTTCACATATTCATTCATTTAGTCATGTGATCTTCAACTGTCACTTTTAATAGATAGCATCAAGTCAGTTAAAATAGTAATAATAATAATATGCAAAGATTGTCTGAAAAAATAGGTTTTTATATTAGCCCTGTTGCTATTGATCGACTTTTAAGGGGACGGCTTCAATAATTACCATATTAGTTAGTTACCTAATATTTTTTTAGGAAATGTAAACATGCAAGGACATGACCTATTTTCGATAGTAAAATCACCTCGTTCATTGGACAAATGTGTTTAGTAGTTATTATAACATACAGTTAAATTTAATTCAGGGAGAACATTTAAAATAAATGGAAAATAAATGTAGAAATCATATAAATTGAATTGACTGTTTAAAATGGTAGTCTCATAACATAGCTTTGTTTTTCGAATATATTATTACTATAAAGGTTGAATTAGTAAATTTTATTGCGCCTCTTATTAATACTCGTCCAGGCTACCAACATTTTTATACTAATACGTTATAAAGACGCCCAGTGAATAGGAAATGTACCCACATTTTCGTGGAGTGGGAGTGTAAAACCATTAGGCAAGGATATGAAACCAGTCCTACCCATTCAAGGTAAACCAAGCTAGACGAGCTTGTCATTTAGTATGTGTGCCCACCGATGCAGCTAACTATTAAAGTTTATTAATTAACATTTTTCCTATGAACATTTATCCTGGTTGAGTAAATAAAAATACAAATGTTAGAACTATTAAGTCAACAACCAATGGAGAATTTTCTTATGGACATTAGCGCCCATAGTTATCTTTGAATACTTAGTAACACATACCCCATCCATCGTAGGGAGAAGGACCTAAAAGGTCTTGTTTCCTACCAAAAAAAAACTGGTATGTAGTAGAATTCTACAAGGGAAAAGGGTCCTGTCAGACGACCATTTATACCATAAACAATGTATACTTTTGTCTTATAGTTCTACTAGAAATTATTTCACACCTCTCAGCAAGATCAGTCAGTGAATCAGTCTCCCCGCCAACGCTTTGTAAAGGATATATTTAGTCTACCAAAATTAAAACGAATCATAAAAATGAACCCATCTTATAGTCCCACTAATTTAAAAATTTAATCGGCTATTATTAATGATAACAGTATAAATATACTTTAAACGCTTTTATCTAAAGCCGAATAAATATTTTTTAAATGTCGTGTACAACGTTAATATGCAAATAAACGATAAGTTTGAAATTTCAGAGAAATAGCTAGCCATTGATGGCCAAAATAGTGATGCTTTTGCTTGTACTTTATTTGTATTAAGCTGACTTATTTCAAGTTAATTATATTACCTGGTTTGTGGAGTTAAGCTATTGTAAGATAAATACAGGTAGATTAGTTCATTTAATTTGAAATTACTTTGTTTGAATCCAATATATTGTCCTTGAACTTGACTAGTTGTTGGATAACTTGTAGTCGCTTTTAGTTATTAGGGTTATTATTTTACATAAATAATGAAAAAATCCATAATATAATATTTTGTTCTACGTGAATACCATGTGAACCGTTTACTTTTCGTCCACACTCACCTTGACGAATTACACTATGTGCTAATCTTACGAAAATAAACTACATTATATTTGAATAATCCAAGGTAAGCATACTACCTTAGAGGGTAATTTAATGGTACGCACCAATTTTCATAAGAATAATGCAAGATTATTTTTATTTGAAGCCTTTCTTTTAGAATGATATTTGGTTTTATATTCAAGCCAACACCTTAGCTCAGTCGTTAGCATGTCTGCCTGATGAGCTAAGGGTCCCGGATCCGATTCCCAGTATGGCCGAAAATTTATAATTGATGAAAAATATGGATTTAATCTTTCACATCGATTAATTGATGGCCTGAGACTGGATGGTGTGCCCGTCCTAGTCTTAAGATAGTTTATAGGGCATATGGAGCTACGACAGGCCTATCAAGCCGGTGGTGGAAAAATATATAGCTTGAATAAAAAACTGACCAATGTCATAAGATGGAGATAGTAATTGATGTATTTTATTTTAAATTAATTGTTCCAATATTGTAATATTTTAATTAATTTAATTCAATTTAAATGTGTGTAACTCAACCTGTTATACTATTTTTAAACATAGTTTACTTTTTTTTTTTTTCAAATGCAGNTTTTCAAATGCAGACACCCTTGACACTCTTAAAATGTGTATATGTGTAAAGATCGAATGGGTAGAAGAACGTGTATAAAAAAACATGTATTAACTAAGTTTGATTAAAAACAATATTTAATTTTTACACTAAATAGTATTTATTATCTTTAAAGTTTTTTAGGCCAACTTCAGTATATTATTTATATTCTGGATATCCTAAATAAAAGTATAAAGATGGGTCTTAGGTAAACTCATTAATTTTACTAAACTATCCCTAAAAATACTTTTTTTTTAATTTGATGGACCTACAAAGGAGTTTTATGTATGGTGATAAAAAACTATAAAAATTATAACAATTGAAATTTTAAGATTAACAAATACCTTTTAAAATACTGACCAACTTTTTCTTATGCTATCGATATATTTCAAAGTTTTGGAGGGAATAGACGAGATCAAAAATAGGAATCCTAAAATATATCAGAAAATTGTATCTATTTTGTGAATTCTTGGGCACGTGGTCTAAATGTCAGGCTCGTTTGATCGGGTACACCTGTGATAGAAGAGATCAGGGCTCAAATTCTGGAAGAGGGGGGTCAACTGAAAGTGTTCTTTCTTCCTTAAACGGTTTTACCCCCTTTCCCTCAATACTATTGGATACATTTCCACCAAATTATAGCTTCATTATCACTATCCCCAACAAGCGTAATAATTAACAAACTTATAGCCCAGATGAGTATGGTAAGATGTAGAAAATAAACAAAAAAATGTTTGAAAACAAATCTGAGTTCAGTAGAGGAAGAACGAGTTTGTTTTAAACGAGTTTTGTAAATTAAGCCTGTATGACCCCCCTCTCTCAAGGAGGGTGGCCTAACGTTCTCCGTCGGTAAGTCGTGTGACCTAGAGCAATAGCCCCTATGCCCTTGTGGCTAGCGTAGGTCCGAGGCTGGCGGGTTTACTTGCTCCGCGGGCAGACGTCGGGCAGACAGGTGTTTTATTGACACACCTGCTGTATCAATAGCAAGCACCTTAACTCCGCGTCACGCAGTTAGCTTATGCGTATCTGTCAACCCAGCCCAGGGATGGCGAAACTTTTCCAACTAGTGTGCCATTTAAGGACTTAATGAATTTTGAACTAGTATGTCGCAATTCTTATTTACGTTTTTTAAATAAGTATTTAGAAATAATAACTTGTTGAGTACTATGAAATGCAGTGAGGAGCTCAAATCAAATTTAAAATAGTTTATTATTCTTACATTTTTAGAAGGAAAAGTTATTTAATTGTCAATGTGAGTGTATCATTAAATATTAATTTCAATTTGAGTTAAAAACAATAATAAAACCTTCAGTAAAAAGGACAATAAGTTTATATATTTGTTAAGATCAAGATTTTACACAGTATTTTCCGTAATCTATCAGTTTCAAATATGTGGTTGTATTTTGCTATCCAATATATTTATGTTTGATTTATAAAACTTGTCTTGAACAACACACAAGGCGCATCTAAGTGTGAACCCAGACGATTTCTAACCGCTTACTTCGTAAAGCTCATTACGACGTGTTGAAATATTATTGGATTCAAAAAATATTAAATCACTTTAGGAAACGTTTAATTTATTGTTTATTTTTTTAATATTTACGTGGCAGCCAGTAACATGCGTGCAACAGATTTGCAATCCCAGCCGTATTTCATCAATACATACTTCGACTACTAAGACTTTAAAAAGTATATAAATGTCAAAACCAAACATAAGATGGTAAGCGACGATTTAGTAATAAGAAATGCACCGATGTTCCCGTTAAAAAAGGATAACACTATATATTGTGCTTAAAAAGAAAACTAATGGTAAATAATGTATTTAATGACCCTGGGCTTCACAGTTGAAATCAGGCACACTAAACATGACTCCAAATCTATATATCTCATTAAATTAATACTCTTGGAACTTATTCTATATGCTTACTCCTGATACGGAAGCTATGAGTAAATTAATGATTTACAGAAATGAATATTAACATATCCGTATTTCTTACAGGAAGAATAGCGATAGTTTCTTTGAATAAAAGTCCTGCTATCGTGGTGTAAGCTATCAGATTTTCCTTGATTCTTTAACCATGTCCTACGTTCCGTTACAGTTATATTTCTACTTATTAATTAATATAATATTATAAAGAAAATTATGGTAGGATTGATATGTAATGTATTCGCATGTGTGTGTAAATAAAATGTATACCCAGCCGACAAATGAGCCTTTTACCTTAACATCACATCAACATTAAAACCAAGATGCGGTGTTAATAATGATGATGATAATAATAATAATAATAATAATAATATCAAACCGGCCTAAATGATCTTAACATCTATACCACGTGACCACCTGTGTGGGTCTGAAAATATATTTATAAAATAATTTGTATTTAAGGAGGATTAAATTTACCTAGATACACACTATACTAGTTTGGCTCTAAGTATTGATTAAATTAGTTCAAATTTAAAAACCATTCGTTTAATCCGTTTGTTACTTCGTTCAAGTTACCCACCCACATCTGTGAGTAGGTGGACAGAAGATTAAGACTTGGCTGGTGATGGTAAGTTTGATGTTTAAATCCCGTATGGGTATGATGGGATTGTTTCTCACTCTGACTCGATAAAAATGAGCGTATATCTTAATATGTATAATTCTTCTGTACGTGTGTATGTCACTGAACTCCTCCTAAACGGCTAAACCGATTTTGATGAATTTTTTTTATATGTGTTTCACTGGGTCCATGGATGGTTTTGATTCACAATTGAACCCGGTAGGTGGCGCTGCATTCAAGTTCTAGGATTTATTTTTATTTTTTAGGGAATTTACTTGAGGGGATTTTTTTTAAAGATTTTTTGAATATCAGAACATGTAACCTCACAATTTCACTCCCCGCCACCACTACCCAATATTTATAATAATGAATATAATATGAATAATTGACCGTTAAAACCTTCTGAATAGTGAATAATTGAACTTCTTAGAATAATTCATAGTTATATTTGTGTACCAATAGGTGTCATTGATTTCGAATTCTGTGGTATTTGACGTACGCATAATTGAACTTCTGAGAATAATTCATAGCTATGTTTGTGTACCATAGGTGGCATTGATTTCGAATTCTGTGGTATTTGACGTACGCATCAATACATGCACAAGTCTCTTTCGTAATGGCATAGCGTTGTTTTAACATTTAAATTTCTGTACGATGTGTTTCGATATTCCATGTATCACAATCGCGTCAGTATTGAGTGTATTTTTCATCAAGTGTACTCAAATACATATATTGGAAAAAGGTGTAATGTGCTGTGTTGAAGTGAATATCTTACATGATCTTCCATACATTTAAATTATATACATGCGTATTCAATAACAATCAATCTAACCTGCAGATTTTTATTTTAAGTGCTTATTTGTATCGATGATTTTATAAAATTTACGAAGTGTTAAACGTTTCATCGAAAAAAAACAAAATGTAATCCATAAAATTAAAATATAAGTTGCATATATTTTGGTGTTGTGTGTTTATTAAAGAACAATGCCACGTCTTCGTGGACGAGGAGGAAATATTGGTCGACGTACACAGAATTCACAACAATGCAAATTTAAGAGTCCAGGTTGCAAACACACGTGCAAATGAAAGTCAACAGCAACGCAACGAACGCCTTCGAGCTAATGCATTAAGACATAGACAGGAGCGTCAACGAGCCACTGACTCACACAGAGCACATGAACAAAAGCGACTGCAAGTACATCGCGTATTGACACGCGCATCACTTCTCCGTCTTGCGTTCGAATATGAGTCGGACATCGACCATTCGTCACATTCACAAATTGTTATCGGCGCTATGGACAAAGAATGCCAACAATGCCATGCTTTCAAATACAAAGGTGAATCGACCGGTTTCTGCTGCGCGTCTGTAAAAGTTGTACTTCCACCATTAAATTCGCCGCCAGAACCATTGAAAACACTATTGGCTGGAGCCAAACCTCAATCAAAATTGTTTTTGAGTAAAATTCGCATATTCAATTCTAGCTTCCAAATGACATCTAATGGAGCAACAAAAATCGTTCAGAATGAGGATGGTTGCAATTTTGAATCAACGTTTAAGATTCAGGGCCAAGTATATCATCAAATAGGTTCTTTAACCTCAATGCATGATTCCGATCCAAAATTCTTCCAAATATACTTCATGGGCGATGAGGAGCAACAAATAAACTCACGCTGCCAGTACAACCACATCGAGCAGATGGACGATCGAGAAATTATGGCGACTTTGGAACCGTTTTTGCGAAATCACAACCAGTTAGTCCAGTTCTTTTATACCGTTTCAAACAGACTGCAAAACGACAACTACATGATCGTCATCAAAGCAGACAAAGTACGATATGGAGAGCATGCGGGCCGATACAATTCACCAACCGTTAATGAAGTTTCAGTTGTTATGATTGGCAACGCATTTGAACGTCGAGATATACGGATCCAACACAGAGATATCATGGTTCACACAATTCAAGACAGTCATCGTTCTTACGATGCTTTGCAATATCAGTTGATATTTTGGGAAGGAGAAGATGGATATCATTTTAACATCAAACAAATAAATCCAGTGAAAGGTATAATCTACATATGATTTACTTTTTAATTTTCTGTAAGATTAATTTATTATTTATATTTTTACTTTGCAGGTGCAGAAACCAACAAGAAAGTGAGCGCGATGAATTTCTACGCATATCGGTTGATGATTCGTGCCAATGAAGACAACAACACTTTCCGATGCCACCAGCTGTTTCATCAATACATCGTTGATATGTATGTGAAAATTGAAAGCGAGCAATTACGGTACGTCAAGTATAATCAAGCGAATCTGTGTTCTGAGGAGTACATTCATTTGCGTGATGCTATTGTCGGTAATGTCGGTAACGTAGATGGAACCACTAATATCAATAACATCGGTAGCGCATATATTCTTCCATCATCATATATAGGTAGTCCGCGTCATATGCAAGAATACATTCAAGACGCCATGACTTTCGTGCTCGCGTACGGCCGACCAGATTTGTTTATTACATTTACGTGTAATCTTAACTGGGATGAAATTAAAAAAATTTTATTGCCAGGTCAAACAGCAATGCATCACCATGATATCACTGCACGTGTATTCAAACAAAAATTAAAATCGTTGATGAACTTGATTACACATCACTTTGTATTCGGCGAAACACGTTGCTGGCTGTATTTTGTTGAGTGGCAAAAACGAAGTATATCGATAAAGAGTTGTTTGACATTGTTACCGATAACAATATCCATGGTCCATGCGCTGCTCTTTACATTACGGCACCGTGCATGGACAATGGAAAATGTACGAAACTTTTCCCAAAAGCGTGTATAAACGATACTGTCACTAATATCGACGGTTATCCATTGTATCGTCGTAGAGACACAGATAATGGTGGACAATCATATCAATTGCGCATGTCAAAAGGTGGATGCTTGACATTGACTATTGCTGAGTAGTTCCGTATTCGCAATTGTTGTGCAAAATCTACAAGCTCACATTAACGTTGAATTCTGCAGTTCAGTGAAGTCCATAAAATATATTTGCAAATACGTCCATAAGGGCAGCAATATGGCTGTATTTGCTGTTCAAAATGTAAATGATAACGACGAAATAACACGTTATCAAATGGGCTGATACATTAGCAGCAATGAAGCAAGTTTGGCGTATTTTGAGTTTTCCCATAAAAGAAAAAGACCCTTCTGTTATACATTTGGCCGTGCACCTTGAAAATGGACAGCGTTTTTCTTTCAAAGAAGAGACTGCTCTACAACGAGCATTAACTGCCCCAAAAACCACAATGAGTTTTTCGAACTATGCAACCAACCGGGTATTTTCGTTCGATTCACAAAGACATTAATGTATACTGATGAGCCACGATTTTTCACGTGGAACAACAGTCAAAAAAGTGGGGCCCAGGAAATCGAGGCCTTTCAGTCCAAGGACACGATGGAATATTTATGGGAAATGAATTAGGCCGATTATACACAGTCCATCCAAAGCAACGCGAATGCTTCTTCTTACGTTTTTTGTTGGTTAACGTTCCTCGACCTACGTCCTTCCAATACTTGCGAAAAGTAAATGGTATTTTGTACGACACGAACCACGATGCATGTCGCGAATTGCATTTGCTGGAAGATAACAACCATTGGGATCTCCCACTTGCAGATGCAGTACTGAGTTTCCCTCCTCATCAAATTCGCCAATTATTCGCAATATTATTGACGACATGTTTTCCGTCGCAAGCTTCTGTTCTCTGGGATAAATATAAAGATTCCATGAGCGACGAAATTCTGCATCGCATTCGGACCGCTGATCAAGATCCCAATATCGATTTTTCGCCGGAAGTATATAACGAGTCGTTAATAAAGATTGAGGATATTTGCATTCTCATTTCTAATATGCCACTCACTCATTGCGGTATGCCATCACCTAACTGCCCAGCAACAGACATCATTAACAGCGATATTCAGCGTGAACAACAGTTCAATGCAGCCTCTTTGACTACTATCGTTGCAAATAATGATCAACTGCTCACTGCTGAACAAAATAACATATACGATCGAATTAATTTGTCAATTGCAGCACAACAAGTTGAATTTTTTTTTGGACGTACCAGGCAGCACTGTCAAAAAATTCCTCATATCACTGATACTAGCGTGCACTCGATCACAAAATCTTATTTCGTTGGCAATTGCTTCATCAGGCATTGCAGCGACTTTGCTTGATAGTGGACGGAGTACACATTCAGTACTCAATTTGCCATTGAACGTTCACACAAATCCAGACACAATGTGCAACATAAAGAAGCATTCCGGCATGGCAAAAGTTTTGCAAAAATGCAAAATTATTATCTAGGATGAATGAACTATGGCCCACAATCATTCACTTGAAGCTCTCGATAGAACAATGAAAGATCTCAACGATAATACCAGACTTTTCGGTGGCACTCTACTACTGCTGTCCGGTGATTTTAGACAGACATTGCCAGTCATTCCATGCGCTACATATGCGGACGAAGTTAACGCATGTTTGAAACAATCATACCTATGTCTAAATGTAATTACATTACGCCTTAGCACAAATATACGTGTTCAACTGCAAAACGATCCATTGGCACAATCATTCTCAGAACAAATGCTCAACATTGGCAATAGAAAAATTCTATTTCATGGAAATACACCATGAATAAAATTGCAAGACAATTTTTTCGACATGGTAGCCACGAAAGATGCTTTGATTGAAATCATATTCCCAGATTTCCGCGTTAATTAAATTAATCATGCGTGGCTACGTGAACGAGCTATTTTAGCCGCAAAAAATATTGATGTTGACGCTATTAATTTCAAAATACAAAAGTCATTGCCTGGCAATGAGATGTCGTTTAAATTGATCGACACTGTTGTCGATCCTTACGAAGCAGTCAATTATCCTGTAGAATTTTTTAATTCACTGGATTTACCGGGAATGCCACCACATAGCTTGCGATTAAAAATTGGTTCACCAATCATTTTGTTCGGAATTTAAATCCATCTAAGCTATGCAATGGCCGCGATTGTTCATAAAAAAATTATGGCTAATGTTCTTGAAGCTACCATTTTGAACCGCAAGTTTCAAGGCGATATTGTTCTCCTGCCACGGATCCCAATGATCCCTTCAGACTCGCCCATTCCATTCAGACGCTTGCAATTTCCAATTCGCTTGGCATTCTCAATGACTATTAATAAGTCACAAGGCCAAATAATATCCATTTGTGGGTTGGATCTAGAAAATCAGTGCTTCTCACATGGTAAATTATATGTTGCGTGTTCTCGCGTTGGCAAACCTTCAAGTTTGGTTATTTATACACCTCAGGGATTGACGAAAAACATTGTTCATCAACTCGCATTAAGATAAAGACAAAACAAACTTTATTGATTTTGTCGGACAGTTTTTTATAACATTACAACCTTAGGTATAAGAGGGGGTGAGGTTTCTATGCAGCTGACTGTACGAATCATCGAAATAGTATGTAATTCGTACAAGTACATACTATTTAGATGGTACGTATATAGGTAGGTTTTTCTGTTTAAGCCCGTAAAGGTTCTAGGCCCAAAACAGTATATGTTTTGCACTATGAAAATAGAAACCATTAAAAAGTAATTTGATATTTTACATATTTGAAGGTACGTCAATAAAACAAAATTATCTTTACCCGGCATACAAATTTGTAAGCCAGCTTCACAATTTTTTTCGATACAGCTGATATTTGTGGAGTTAAGGGTGAAATTCCAAAAATTGTAGGGATCCCTATTCCATATATTATTATTTTTAATAATGGATACCATGTATGTATAAGTGTCTAGCAGTTCATATTCTAAATAAAATTTATTTGTTTCAGAAACAGACAAGCGGAATGGGAAAGCATTGACATTACTGTGAAATAAAGTATTTTTAATGTACTATTGCCTCAATAAAGTTGATTTTGAGGAAAGAAAAGATGTTTTATTTTGTATGTTGTCTTGACAAACCCTGAATTTTTAATATTTGTGTAACTCACTAATTGGAGTTCATTGTGAATTTGTAATTTTGATGATCACATAGTATTTGTTTTATTATCGAAATCAATTATGCCACCCAAACGAAAAGCCAACGTTCGGGCAGGACAACGTCTGTCGGGTCCACTAGTTTACTATAAATTTTGAATTTATTTTCCCTAACTCAGTAATTTAAATATTTGGGTGATCTGGAAAGGTAATAAGATGCTTTGCATGCAACAAAAAATGCCGTTTAATATTAAGCTGAACTAGTTAACTAATAGTAATTTTCACATTTAAAAAAAAAAAATCACTCTACAAATTATACTATAAATAGAACATTTTTTTAAAAAATAAATAACATTAAAAAGTTAAACAAATTTTCTTTTAATATATATTAAGAAAAAATTAATCGATGTCTTGGATATTTTCTTATTCATTCTCCTTTTATGAAGATAAAACTATTTCCACAAATGTATATTCAAGAAATAAAAGTTCAAGACACAATATCAATAGGATCAAAATATGTACCTTCTATTGTCTAAGCTCCAGGATAATTTTAAAAATGTATTTGAGTGTTTAAATTAAAAATTCTAAACATAGGCCCATACTATAAAAATACAAAGTTCAAAACCAACAAGTTAACCCTTAACTACTATGGTAAAAAAAAAAGTCACACATTTGCCATGATGGGGTCATGAGCGACCCCAATATTTTTTTTCTTGGGAAAAAATAAACTTATCGATAAAAATACAAAAACCTTTATTTATTCTTCATATACATATTAGAAAGAATAGTACACCATTATTTGATTATTTTCTTTTATTTTACATAAAGTTACGGTTATTTTTTTTTTTAAAGTCACAAATGAAATATTTTAAAACACAGTTTACCAAAATGATCACAAAATCTTAATATAACACTATTTTACTAAACTCAACACAGTTCCAAGTCCCCAAATGGTCTGCCTGGCTACCTGTGATTTTTTTTTTATATTTGTTTACCCTTTGAAATTGGTGGGGTAAATTTTTAGCAATTTTCAGTAACAAAAATTGATATTTTGAAATTACTCAAATTAAACTCACCTCCCTATCAATCAGTGCAGTCATCACAGACGATCTCTTAGTTGCTATGATTCTTACAAATTCCTCTGAAGCATTTGGAGCATGAGGTACCATGTTTCTGGTCCCTGTTGCGTGGACAAATGTGGCACCTCCGTCTTTTTGGTGGGTTTTGTTGCTGGTCATCAGCAGGTCGAAATTCTCCTCCTGCGCCCAAGCTCTTTGAAATTATTGAACGCAGTTCTCGTGGTAGGGTTTTTACTGTAGACCGTCGAAGTAGGTGCTTTTTTATTAGGTCTCTTCCTAGTGAGACAAGGAACAGGCGACGGTGAGAATCATCAGTATGTTTGGTGGCTTGAAGAACAACATGTGCGCTAACTCCAGTAATATCCATTATTGCAAACCAGATGGCCACTGGCCATCTTCTAGTACGACGACCGACTGAAATGTTCGCACATTTTTGGTCCAAGACATCTACTCCAACTTTAGTGGTATTGTAGAAGTCAATGACCTTGGGTTTTTTGTCATCACGATCCAGAATAGATTTTTCATGGTGCATAGAAGAAACAAGAACAACTGCCCGATTCTTTTTTGACACGTAAGACGGGAGTGTTTTGTCTGCTGTAAAGGCAAAGTCAGTTGAGTGAAGTTTTCGGGTTTTATTAGGCAATAAACGGGCAGGTATTACTATTTTATTTTTTCTCATTGTTCCCACATATGTTAGTCCCTTTCGCTTCAGTTCATCAACAAGTTCAATCGAAGAAAAATAGTTGTCCCCTGTGACGTTACGGTTTGTTTGTTTAATTGGTTCAATCAGAGACAAAACCGTTAAAGTTGGCTTTAATAAATTCTAGGATTTGGTACATCTAGTCCTCCACAGTAAATGAATCCGTTTACAAAGTAGCTGGTTCTAGCATCAGACAAAATGAATATTTTTAAACCATATTTTGCTGGTTTACTTTTCATGTACACACGGTATCGGAATTTTCCTCTGAACGGGACTAGCATCTCGTCAACTGTGGCATACTGTCCGCAAGAGTAGTTAGATTGTGAATTCACAACAAATTCATTGAAAATTTCAGATATAGCTGCAAGTGGATCATTCTCTTTACGTTGTTCTCTCGTTGTAGCATCATCAAACCGCAAAGCATTCAGAAAAAACAAAAATCTGTTTTTGGTCATTGTGGCTCGGAATATGTCTCTACCTGTTCCATCTGTTTCAAACAATGAAGTCACATCTTCATGATTGGATTTGAACACACCGGCTAAATGCAGTAAACCAAAAAATGCTTCCAACTCAACCTCATCAGTGTGCTGAGTGTATTGGCAATCTAAATTTTGCTGCCCATAATTTGCTGCCATGTCAGTTATTTTTTCATTTGTATTTACAAGAATACACTGTATCATTTGTTTGTCTATAAAAAGTCGCCAAGCATCAATAGGTGTTTGTGGCTTGTTGATTCGAGCATCACCAATTATACCAGGAAGTTTGGTTACGAGATTATGGGAACGCACACGGCTTGTTGGTGGAGGATCCAAAGACCACTTAAATGGTGGAACATTATTCTTGATCATTTTCTTGGTTCTGCGGCCAAGCAATACATGAGCAGAAACATGAGGCTGGGGCTCAGGCTGCCGTGGCGGAACATCAACGTCATTATCATCAGAGTCACCAGAACTATAAACATAATCTGAATCGTCAGCAGACATATCTGAATTTGTATCATGGTCACTTTCTTCTGGTGGTGCATCTGATGTCTCAGAAGCTGCATCGTTATCAGACAAAGCAGCATCTAAAAGTCTAACAATTTCTTCTGAATTATGTGCTAGGTTTCTTTCGGCCATCTTACTTTGTAATAAAAACAAATTATTCACTCAACAACAACAAAAGCACACGCAGAAATATATTTTAGAATTTAAGAAATACAATTAACTTTTATGAAAAACAGCTACGTTACAACCATGGCGGTGTCAAAAATGACCCCGATAAGCACTCAACCTTGAACGCACAAGGACACACAACAAACACAATTTGCCTCCTACACAGCCTGGCGGGCACTGGGATTACATGGAATTGCAGGGCGATAGCAACTTACCCTGCCGAGATATCTAGAAACTAAACTGCATGGGGTCTCATATGACCCCACCATGGTAGTTAAGGGTTAATACTAAAATCCAAAACCTAATATGTTAAATTATGTACTCGCCAAAGGTGGAGGTAATATATTAAATAGTAAAAATAAGGCATGGTTTTTGGGTGAAAATACCATAAAAGGTAGTTTTATGAAGTGTTATTTTTGAAAATTTTAATTATTCCGAAAATGGCTATAATGATTTTGCTTAAATTTTACATCTGGTGATTTTGACATGAAGTGACAAATAAAGCTGTATACTTGTTTTGGGGGACATTTGACTATGGGTAGCTTACTGATGACTTTTTAATTTTAATATTTAAAAGAAATGGATTTAGTGGTTTAATTCAAAATTGGTAACGGGATACTATTTTACATGTCAATAATCAGGTATCTTTGTTTATCCAGAAAAAATAATTTAAGGGTAGATATGCAACTCACTATAGACTTGCAGATTTACCTAAGGGATTTCAATATACTTCTCGTCTATCTAGACAAATGTTTATTAAAGATTGCTCTAATCAAGATTCGTTTTAGAATACTCTCTATAATTATTTTATCTCAGAATCCCAAATACAAACCCGAATCTTGGAATACATTGTGAGACGATTGATTTTACTAACACAAATTTGTTGGATTTTATTCTTCAATTGTAATTTGGCTTACATTAGTTCGTAGGCTATTATATAAAAGAAAAATAATAATTAAATACTTGCATTTATTATTATAGTTGATTTGAATTCACAATAAATCAGTCAGTAATGCCAAATACTCCAAAGATACCCATTTGGAACCAAATCGTTATGGCCATTTTTAAATATATATCCAGTATTTGAAAATTCAGTTTTCAGTAAACTACTCAAAAATACCTTTTCACCCCCAAAACAAATATACATTGTTAACTGGCATGTCGAACATTCCTAAAACACCCATTTGGAACCAAATATTTAGGGACTTTTTTAAATATTTAAATATTTTGAAAAATCAATCATCAATAATCTACCCATAAATGAGTAACTACCCCAAAAACTAGTAAAATGTTGTAGCGGTTCTGTTTTATTACTGCACCGCGATGGGCGCCAATTGAAGAGTTCTGTTTTAGGGGTCCCTACGTTGTGTGCTAATTGAAGTATTATTGAAATATTACTGCTTACGTTGGGCGCTAATTATGATGTTTTGGACGTTTCCCTCCGCGTCGATCGATGAATTCTGGGTCTGGTTCGTCGCATTGGGCGTCGATTGAAGTTATACCGTTTAATTAGCTGATAATTGCCCCGTGGTCGAGCACTAATTACAGCGGTCTGGTATTTTGATGTGGTGAGATAATTGGTATTTATAGCCCCGTGATCGAGTGCCAATTAAAGAATTATTGGTGATTAATACACACTTATCATGTTGACATGTTTTTATTTCTAAATCTCAGTTTATTTCAGGAGAAAATAGATCATGTCGTCGGCGACCTATTTACGCGACCTATAGTATGATCGTAGGGATCGCGGACAGGAGTTGCAGTCCAAGTAGTTCAAGGACTGGACTCCAAGTGCTAGTGACTAATGAGAAGTGAGTTGTGTCCTTACAGTGCACCATTCTTTGTATATATCCATTGCTCATGGAAGCTTCGAGAAGGTCGTGTTATAAAAAATTAAAATACAAGACAAAAACATCTCGGTGTAACTAGAAGCTTCAAGAGCTGGAAACTGACTCAAGTTACTTTTTAAAATCTCTATTCTGACTTTCCAGAATAGGAAGTTATTATTTAAAAATCTTATATTGTCAACTTGACTTGACTGGTACACTCTGACGTCACTTACAGTAGCATGTACCTTCTTGGAAGAAGAAGTGCTTCAAGCGCCATGTAATAGATTATAATTTAAATGAAATAAGATACGTTTATAAAATTAGGACGATATTATTGTCAATGCTCTCACATATTCTTTAGGGGCAAATCAATAACATTACAATGTGTTATTTGTTATTCCAAACACTACCAAGATACACATTTGAAATCAAGTCGTTAGAGCCATTTGTAAAATATTTTAAAATTTTGATGAATCAGTCATCAGTAAACAACCTTTCAAGGAACTTTTCCCCAAAAACCAATTATATATAGCTATTTGCCATGTCAAACAAATCCTAGATATGCATTTTAAACCAAATAGTTTGAGCCATTTTAGAAAAATTTGGAATCCAAAAAAATACTTATCTATAAAACTACACTTAATTTAAGGTCTGGGTGTGAAAAATATTGTTGTATAGTTCTATAATATCTAAATATCAAATTGAGTAAAATCCATCAAACCATTTTAGATATGTTTCCAGGAATAAATAGAGAGAAAAACAGACAGACATGGGGACAAAGTTTGTAAAATCTACTTGTTTGGGCTTGTGTTTAAATAAATCGTAAAAATTTGTCTTAATCTCAAGTTTAATTTTTTCACGTATACAATACTTTCTATTGATAGGAGAAAGTAAAAAGTGCTCCCCAGAAAAATTGTTTTCTGAAATAACGGCTTCTTTTATTGAATATATTTGAAAATTAAAATGTGTGTCTACATCCTTGATGTGATTTCATTTTTAAAAAGAATAGACTAAGGAATATTGGTTGGGTATAACTTTGGTAATAAATTGTAGAGAATAATGTCTTCAA
Organism: Timema monikensis; assembly: GCA_902151445.1. NCBI lineage: Eukaryota > Metazoa > Arthropoda > Insecta > Phasmatodea > Timematidae > Timema > Timema monikensis. The sequence continues at coordinate 337,676 of CABFVZ010000528.1, forward strand.
GTTTTGAATGTATATACAACCAAGTTCTTATTTAGAGCATACTCACACCGGAGGACTCTCCCTTCATAAAATTGAAATTTAAAGGTTTTACAGCTGTTTTACGTAATTTGCATTATCTTTATAATCTTAAACGTACTATTTATAAACTACGGTCTCCAAGTCTTACTACTCGTATGGGTCACACGCAAACCTGTAAGGAGGTAAGGAGTATTAAAATAAAGTATATAATAAGTGTACCAAGGGAGAGAGTGAGCGATCAATTTGTAAAAACTCTCAATAAATCCAACTGTAATTAGAGCCTTAATCACAAACAGGGGTAAAATACATCATCGTTGTTAGATGCCTAAATCTATAAAATAAAAATTGCAGCACGTTTAATACTTAAAAAAAATTAATTAGGGTGGGATTTATCTATTATATTAAGTTTGAATTTAAAATTACATTATATAAAGGTGCGTATATAGGCCTGCTAGAGGCAAAATGTAGGTGAGGCTGCCCCATCTGTGTCGGCAAAAAGGACGAGGCAATACGTGGCTGAACCAACTCGTGTCCGCCAAATGTGCATTTGTTCACCCTAGACCTGGCTCGCTGCAAAATATGTCTCTAATATATACTCACCAAATGATCGTGGCGTTCACTATCATTTGCGATAATAGAAAATGAGAAATCATTATATTAAAGGAAAAGGGGGGTGGGGGTTAGTCTATGGGCAACCGGTTGGAATGAGGTCACGTCCTCCCTGGACATTCGCAAACAGGTGAACCGTTCGTGTTGTCATACGATGGTACCAAAAAGAAATGTGGTTAGAAAACACTTCTCCAATTAAACGCAACTAAATGTTTTTCTTACTAATGCCACGCATGCTGTGGTATTCATTTAAATAAATAAAGGGGCTTATATAATTTACTATCTAAGGTGCTTGTCTACTAATGTTGAGGATCTGTCACTGACGCCCGTAAATCCTAAGTTATTTAAGAAGTGTCCATTTTTTTAAAGTGGCCTAAATTATTAAGAAGTGTCCGGTGGTACTCCAGAAGTATCTGGCGTTATTTAAGAAGTCCCCCGCGTTGTTAAAGAAATATAAAACATTAGTAAAGAAGTGTCCCGCTCTATTTAAGAAGTGTTTCTCGTTCATTAAAAGTGCCCCCCACTATTTAAGAAATACACAACATTGTTTATTAAGTTTTTTTATTCTAAAATATTATTCACCTCAAAAAGAGAAAGAAAGGTAACATGTTGATAGGAAACCTTACATTTTAAATGTTATAATTTTTAACTTATTCTTGATAGGATTAAATAATTTCATATTCTACGGCATTTAAAGATAAATGTTGCCGTTCTGTGATCAAAATGAATTAATAAAAACCTATATTTAGCTTCTTAAAACATATAAAGTCATAGTCTAAAAGGGAAATGAAAGCATATTATAAGTTAATTGAATTTGCTTTAATGTTCTTAAAGCTATAAAACTGCCCTTCTCATATTGCCTTTGTAAGAGGCTATTTTCCTTAAAGTAGACAGTGTAATAGGCGTAGACAGAAGGTGACAGGGCTGTCTGGGCATCCGCTGGAATTTGATAGAACCCTCTATGGAGGTTAATATATTCATGTAAAAAAAATTCTTGGCTAAAAGTGTAGTGACATTTTCAATCGGGCCACCCTTAGGAAAACCAGTTTTCCACGCCCTCGGGTAGCAAAAATGTTCGGTTACCGTTAGTTTCATTCATTCGTGTTAAGCTTTAAGGTCCTTTTTGTTGTTTCAATTCTCTTAGAAGCATGGGATTTTATTTTATAAACGGCTTCACACTTGTATACACACATACATACACACACACGTGCGCCAGATTTATCGCTAGTTGGCGCCTGCGCAAGATGCTGATATCAAGGTGGTGCCACCTCCCTTTCCCTTCCAAACCCCCTCCACCTGTGTGTCAAAACCACTAATTACGTATTCCAACAACCGGGCCAATATGTTGTCAATAACATGTGTGGCACGTGCCTCCGTTAAAAAAAAACAGGTGGTTACTTTTTATCTATATATTCATTTCCAAGGAATTGTTCTTTTTTGCATAAGTTCATATCGATGGCCACTGATTTACATTAAGCTTTAGAATGTTCATTTTCTACTTTGAAATTTCTTTCCTTTTATGGCAAGTAACTATATAAGTTACATTTATTCCATGATGTGATTTTTTATTCTATTAGTAAAGGTTATTTAATTACTTACGCGAGATCATTCCCAAGCAAAGTTTTGTGATTAATCATGTTTTTGATCAATATTATTTATTTACTGTCGTTCATTTTAAGGCTATGATTGTTTGGAAGTGATATAAAGCCTAAAGTTGGATCTACACCGCAGCTACACGATAGAACGACACTGTATTACTACGACCAGTTCCATCGAATGTAGACATCATGTCATAAGATATAGAATGTCACGTGACACAAATGTTTCCGAATATTGTCCGTCTATATTAAAACGATATTCTTCTTCAAATCCACCATCAGAAAGATATTCATGTATATAATTTTTTAAGAACTGCCTCTTACTACCCGTTTACGCTAAATGCCTATGTTAGTAATTACTTTTAAGTTTTAGGGGTGAGGAAGGTTAAATTTAGAAGAAGTTCATATGCATTTGCGTGGAAGGAGAGTGTATAACCATTTAGGAAAATTACCCTTTGTGCACTTGACCGAAATCGAATCCAGATTTCTCCATATTTGGCAGTATAGTATATTGCAAGTGTAGCGTCTTAGAAAATACGGCCACCGAAGCGGGTGTGGGTGGATAGGTCTTGCAATAGGAAAATAGACCGGGAAGGTTGGCATTACAAATGCCAATACAATTCGCAGTGTAACTCAACTGTTAAATTTTATCTTTCTATTCATAAATATACATTCTACGTTATTTTATTAGTTACCTTTCCCTTACTGGGCATTTAGATCTAAATAATCAACAAAAAGTTGTGGCTTTTGGAATTTCAGAGTGGAAAATTTCTACTTTTAAATTATTATTATGAATTTTATATGTATAGGTTCAAACCAATAGTTTGGTGTCAATTACATTAAAAACCAAATTCGTATACTATTAAAGATTTGATCATATTTAACCTAATTGCAACATCTGATTGGCAATATTTCAGATACCTAGACAGCTCCCTCAAGTGTACAGTCTAATTTTAAAGGAAGATCTCTTCGAAATAAGAGCATCATATTTTTATTCTTGCAATGTTAATAACATTTTACTATTTCATTGCGTACAACCTGAACGTGTAGTAAGACGAGGTGGTAATAATATTACTATTTTAACCACCTTATGAGAGAAATATTACTTAGGGAGTTACAAAATGTAAATAGTTTTATTGAAAAACCATATATTAAATATTTATACAATAACAATATTTTTAAATAGTGACTAGAACTCCACCACCTTGTGTCTTCCAGAATGGATAAGAATAACTCTCTTTTTGAATCGAGACCACAATGTATTTCTCACAAGTCAAGATTCAAAGTAACCAAACCTAAACTTTTCTCCCATCTGGTGATAGTAGCTTGAACAATCAAAAGAATCCAAACATAACGTGATAAACTATTAAACTTTTATGACTGTGCCATCTTGTGACAACAATATTTGAAGTATAAAATAACATGACATAATATATTTATAAGAATCCTGGCCCCTAGTAGCAATTGTACGCACTACGGCAACACAGTAGCTAGGTGTCATTAATGCATACATTAGAAAATGCCTCATGACAACAAAATATACTCGGAAGCATTAAAGTTAGATAATACAATAGTGAATATTTAAATACTCTGCTTCCTCATACAGCAAAATGCTACACTGAGGTGATTAAAGTTATAAAGCACGATACTGATTAAATAAGGCCATGCCCTCTTCATAACAACAAGAATGTAAATTTATTTATGTACCATACAAATTGTTTAAGCGCTCTACTTTCTCATAACAGAAAATGTAAATTTTAAAGTTATAAAGTTATAAGCAACCATTCTAATAATGTAAGCGCTGAGCTTTCTTATAACAACAAACTATGAACCTTTGAGTTATAAATTTACAGCGCACCATAATAATAATTTTAGCGTTCCGCTTTCTTATTACAACTAAATGTAAAATTTAGAGTTATAGAGTTATAAAGTGCCATAGATATAATTTAAGTGCTCTGATTTCTCGTTACTACAAAATAAAATTTTTAGAGTTATAAAGTTATAAAGAACCACTCTGATAATGTAAGTGCTCTGCTTTCTCATTACAACAAATTGTAAATTCCAACTTATAAGGTTGAATACTACCCAGACATTAATTACTTGGCAAATTACGTTAAATAATTATCAGTTAGATGGCCATAGCCTAAGCTAGAGCTCAATCAAACGCTAGCCGCCAAGCGGCGAAACAGAAGTTACATTAACATCGAGGATAAATTTAAAATCCCCAATAGACAAAGTTCCAATTGAAACATGTCTACCCATTAGTCACGCTAATAACAAATATAAATCCTGGTTCCATAATACAGATTTAAAATATATTTCCAATGAAATAATTTAGATACGATCCCATAATTTAGTCGAGAGGGTATTTTGAATAGTTGAAGTTAAGCCCTAGCTTAAGTTTCAGCTCTCACCTTGTGCTAAGCTGATGCTACAATGAGTATCGGTACCAACAAAACATCGCCATATATTGCGTGCACACAAAATTATATGCATACAGTAGGGGGAAAAGAGGGAAAGGGGAGTGGAAGGGAAAAGGTCTCGGACATCCTGGAAACTATTAGTATGTGCTACAACAGTCCAGGCGGAGGAAATAATAACTTGGTGCGCCAAACCGCCTTCCCTTGTTTTTCCTGGGCGTGGCTTTCCTCTTGTGCAGAGGGCCGAATCACACCTCCATTCATTCTGTGAAGTATTGTGTTTGAGAGAGGTCATAGCTATGTGCGCAGGTGATAGAGTTCAACAGGTCGGAGGGTGAGTATTATGCCATTTGATTTGAACTCTTACTTATAGCTTGTTACACTATTTAATTAATGTAACCGTCCCATGGTGTAGGTAAGTCCATCTGTCTAAAAGTCTAGGGGTCCCAGGTTCAATTCCCACCAAGTATATTGAGTATTTTTTCCCGAAAGAACGGTTACCTCAACGTTCACCAGATTTTTATAAGTTAGGCTTAGGTTAGCTTTAAGTGTTTCCACTGGTTCCACGTCATCATACTCACTATCACCATTACCTCATCTCATCGGCACATGGAAAGATCCTCCATGGAAAGAATGTACGTTAAGTACATTCAAGCGTCCCCTGAGCAATGGTACATTTGTACTGACCAATTCCTCCCCTGCCACGCTACGAATGATGTAGCCTAGACGTGAAATATTTTATTATTAATATTATAATAGTGTTTTTTAGAAGTATTGATAATAGAGATCAAAAGTGACAGATGAAGAGGATCCGACGTATGAATATGTTTGAGTAATTATATGAAATTATATAGCAGTCAGATAAGGTCATTCCTATGAAAAAGGACTATATATGAGAAGTTGCACGAGTCACCATAAATAAACCTCAATTCCAAATTCTTTTAAAAATGACACCTAGACAGGGGAATCCAGCCCGGAATCTTTGGCTCTGCATGCCAATATTCTACCACTGAGCTATCCAGGAAACATTCTGTACCCAGGGTCATTCTTTACTCATATTTTAAGGCAGAGTATGTTATGAAAATGTGGATATCACCGGCTACTTATAGCTATTATTGATTTGCTTGGAACGTACAGTACAATGTATTTGTACTATTGACGGCATAGCGCCACTACCAAATCTCCGGTGTCTGTGTTATCAATAACAACCTTCAGTAGCCGATGATATCCACACATCCATCACAGATTCTGCTTTATGATATGAGTGAAGAATTACCTTGAGCATGGAACGATATCTGTATAATTCAGTGGTAGAGTATTCACAAGCTAAGTCAATAGTATCGGGTTTTGAGTCCCGTGTTCAGGTGTCATTTTCAAATTTATTCGTATATATCTCATTTACGGCTGATCTCCATAGTTATAATCATTCATCCCCCAAAGCTTAGCCTTCAAAAAATAAATAACTAGCAATCCCGCAAGGCGCTGCCCGTGACCCATTTTGGTATAAAAATTATATAAACCCACCCCCATGCTGCCCGATTTAAATTTGAAATGTTATCTCTGAAACGTAATTCTAAACAAAAAAAAAATTTTCTTCAAATGTGTAAACAAAACCTGATTAAAAAGCTAGTTAAAAATTTAGAAATCCTGCTTCGAGGTACATTCGGACTCCCTTCCGTCCACCTATGTTAAGAATTTCAGATCTCTGCGTGCCGTAGATTTGGCTGTGCATCACATACAGACAAACTTACACACAGAAAAAACTTCCTTTTTTTATTATTATAGATGGTTTAGCGTTGCTTTCTTCCATATAAACTTCAAAGATAATTTCAATGACTCTTTGGTTGGTGCACCATAACACTGAACATGGTTATATATTTAGCAATTTTTGAACCGATCCTTCTACCAAGTAAATACCTTGTTAACTAATATATTTGTAGATTTTTCTTACAACCTCATTTTGATTGGTTTAGTTTGACCAGGTATTAAAAAGTTATATCACGAGGATAAGAGTTGTGAATGGATCTTGTACATAAAACAGGAAAATCCGCAGTCAAGATGCTGCTGTCTTGCAGGTCCAGGATAAAGCAACAGCCAGGAGGCATGTTTAATATATCCTCGAATTCACCTAAAGACAATCGAAAAAGTTATTGAATCCGTCCTTGCACCAGCATTTCTGGTTTTAAAGACTGACCTAATAATACATTAAATGACCATCAATTCACTGCCAATGAATCTGGTTATACTTTGTAGAATCGGACATATCCTATCCAAAATATTCCACTCACGATATTGTAGTCTGGTTCTTTGTTGATCTATTAATTAAACACTGTCGATTTAGTATTGCGTCTTGCTGGTCCCATGCTCAAAAATCACTCAGACACTGCTCAGAGGATATCTCATATGTAGACTCTCAGTTGTCGTATGACACTCGCATGTCCTTGTCACGTGACGGTGTCGTAAGGTCATAACAACTCCTAGAATTGTTTTGATACCAATTGTAATACAGGGCTTCTGATATAACTACTAACGTATTAAAGACCAGGTCCGGATTCAGGGGCATGGGGGGGTCAAAGGGTCAGTTGACCCCTCTGTGAAAGTTAGAAAATTAAGACAAAAAACTACATGAAAGTTCAAATTTTAAAAAGAAAATACAATACAAATAAATTATACTATTTTTTATATTTTTATGTGCAGACATCTCTTAAGCTGGGTCCTACTCGGGAGTTATTCGTCCACGTTTATTCACTGTTCGATATGACTCACGCAAGTGTAGAGAAATAAAATCATTTTCATATATGAATATTTGTCGTGAATAGCGAGTAACGAACATTGTTCCGCATAGAAACGGTAGGCTGCCAAACGTCAAAGTAGACTAATAATCGACTGAGAGCAGTTAATCTACGAATACTGAATATAGAGTATGTATAGGCAAAAGTATTGGTGGCACTGTGGGGGACTCTGCCCCCCTTAAAATAATTTACCCCTTCTTAAAATAATTACCTCCTTAGATACATTTCAAATCCTCTGATATTATCAAATATGAAGATGAAAGATGGCCTAGAATCAAACTCTAAATGACTTATATATGCATTTTGCTGTCCAAAATTTGCCGAATAAAATGGCTTCAAATAACTACTATAGTAGAGGCATCTAACTGGCAGAAAAAGTCAGGAAAGGAAAGCCCTAAATAGCTTCCAAGGTCATCAAAATTTAAAAAATTATTAAGGGAAGACAACTCCAAAAAGATACACGATACATATCATTTTGAAGAATTTTCAGGCGAGGCACATACAAAATAGCCTATTTTCTAAAGTAATTCAATTTTCAAAATTTTGTCGGTGTGAAAACACTTCAAAGATTATCTTCTTGATGTATCTACTTATCGTGAAAAATTAATTTGAGAATCACTTTAATAGCTACGTGGGGTATCACAATTTCAAAAATTTCTAGGTAAGGAATTATTTAAATGGCATATAAAATTATTTAATTTATAAAAAAAATCAAGTTTGAGACTACTCATTGCTTCTAAAGTGAACCATTCTTCAAAAGAATGTTAAAGGAGGGCCACTCTAAATAATTTATAATAAGTGGTACGGAACTCCGCACGAACTTTCTCGCTTTATTGTTTAAAATGGAGATGTTTACCCAAAACTCATAATATATGTGAAACAAAATCATATAAACCAGCAAACCCAAGCATAAATTGCCTATACTTACGGTAAATATTTTTTAAGTCCTGGTATTAAATTTTATAATTTTCATTTTTAAAGAATTAATGTTCTAATTTGTATGTTTGGACCAATAAAATAGATTGATTTTGGGTCCACAAGGGTCAACACTTCGTATTAAAATTTCAACTTCCGGTTAAAATTTTAACATTTTATTAGGTGTCGCAAATCTTCAACTCATCTAATTCCTATTCAATTCCTCATTTATAAATTTTTTACCAGTACAAAATGTAAATATTGACTATTGAGTCTAAAATGAAGGAGATAGATCATTGTTGTACAAACATTTCTCCTAGCAGGTTAAAAGAAAAATAAACTTTTTTAGAGATCTACTTATATTTAATTACTCTATGGCATTACAGAAAAAATGCGCTAAAATTTAAGTAGTATCGCTATACATTTAAAGCTCAAAAAATTGTATTAATATATTTGACAATGTCTCAGAAATTTGTGGCTTTATAAAAATATATTAGACATAAATACTTTTATCTTTAATAGTACTACCATTTTTCAATGAAAAGTTATTTAGTATCTCAAATAGTTGCGGAGATACGGAAGTTTCTGCGTCTGTAAAGTATCCTAAAATTCATTTTCATGGGAAAACGAAAATAGTGAGTTTATTTATAATCTTAATCAACGCCTAGCTTCAAATTTTAATCAAAATCGTTTTAGCCAATTTTGAGAAACTATTTTTTTTTTATATTTTCACCCTTTGTTAAACTTCTCTTAATTTTAACTTTAAACACACACACAGACATATGGCATTGCATAGACCACTTTTTAGGGTTCGTAGTGTCATGAGACATCGACGTCCATCATCATTTCAGGTTAATTTTGTTTTTATTACGGTCGCAATACCTTACCTTTTGTGTTTGAAAAGTTTAAAACTATTTATTTTCATATAGCTTGAAAGTTATTGGTTTAAAAAAAATAAGTTTCAAATAAATATTTATATTATAAATAGATCTATATATTGGTGATGATAAGTAATTTCATATCTGAAATAGTTTAGAAGATACTATAAAAAAAGTTAATTTACGCATCAAAAGTTATTTTGCATAAATATTAAGAGTAACCATTTTGTTTAAAATAGATATATTTGTTTAGAAATTAAATTTAATCGAAATCGTTAGAGAAGATTTTGAAAAAATTGACTTTTTCTCTTTTGCCCTTCAGTAAACTACCTTTAATTTTAGGGTTGTATATCAAATTCCAAAAACCCCTCGGGGCAACCCTATGAAAACCTTAGATACCAAGTTTTAGCCTGATCAGTAAAATATTTTAGGCTCTAGTTGGAGGTAAAGACAGACAAACAGACGGAAATTAAAAAACGTGGACATTCATCAAAATCACAAGTTCAATTTTTTTTACGATCACAATACTTTCTATACCTGTAATATATCGATAAAGTAAATATGAACGATGTAAACCAATTTTTTTATATCTTTCATAATACTTTATTTAATCATATTGTATCTTATACTTTAACGTGCTTACTACATCTAACCTATAATGTTTTCTTAAATCTTATTACTGTATTATTTACATTTTTAATTGGATGAATTTGACTTTTTTAAATGAGACACATTTTAAAGCTTAACTTAATATTGTTTTAAATTGCCCTTTATTAACAGTTTTTTTTTTATTTTGGGCTAGTTTTAGACCAATTTTATTTTCAATTTCTTCTTAATTATAAATAAAGGCTATTATATAGTTTTGAAAGAACTTCTTAGAGGTCTTTGTTTCAACGTAATACAAAATCTTTTAACAATATAGCCATTTGTTCCCGCTTGGCCAAAATATTTTCTTAGCATTGTAGTCATTGAATTAATCGATGGTTCTACTTTCACTGTATGCACTCAATAAGGCAAAAGGGTCAATGGGTTATGGCCAACTTCTTTATTGACGGTGTTTTTTTATATAAAAAATAGTCCCACTGACATTTGTATTGAAATTAAAAAAAATCATTGTAACCTTTCTTCGCCTAGGCAAACCCAAGTATTTATATACAGTCCAATGTAGCCTGTATAATATACAAATACACATGTTATGTTTTACGAGCTAGGAAAATAAACATACTGGTTCTATTTAGAGGTTGGACTCAAAATTCTTTATTGTAGGCCTACCAGTATCCTAAACAAAGCTCATAATAAATATCCGTCAAGAAAATATTCTACAGGGACACTGATGTACCAAAACCAGTTAAAAAAACAGGGACCAGGTGTAATCATCTTTGTTATTATAGTGTGCACACATCAAATACCACCACGTGAAAGGGTAATTACAATATATGTGTTGTAAGCCATCATAGCTCTAGCACGAGCCACTAAAGAGATGATTTAAGTGCAATGTATTGTCAAAATAAAAATTACATCACTTGACATATTTTAAAACCGTGTTGTATGAGCGATGGATGAACAACGTTTATGAAATTGCTGTTTCTAATGCTAAAATTCAAAAACATTACCAATACAAAATAATTATAATACAAAACGAACAAATGCTCTCATTGCGAATCAAAGAATAGTGCCGCCAAGTTAATTTACGCAAACAATTTTTTTTTTTACATATTTTACTAACCATCCCAATTCTACACCTTTATTTTATTTTATTTAGTACCGCATCTTACTACTCGTTCGGGCTTTACGCTTATGCGCTAATTACGCTAATGGTTTTAGGGATTAAGAAGGCTATAATTAGAGTAGTTATGGCTGCATTTGAATGGAAGAAGAGTGTAAAACTATTTTGGAAAAACCACCCTCAGTACACCCAAACAAGTGTCGAACCTTGATATACCTTTAATCTGTAGTACAGTCTAATGCGGTAGTTGAGCCTTATATTATGCGGCAACAGAAGTGGGTCTATATAAGCCTTTATTAATAACGCTAATAGGGACAGATGATGAAGGTAGAGCTAAAGGAAATCCACTCACATTTTCGTGCAGGAAGAGTGGTAAGCTGCTGAGGAAGAACCGCTCACATTATCGTGGAGGAAGAGTGGTAAGCTGCTGAGGAAGAACCGCTCACATTATCGTGGAGGAAGAGTGGTAAGCTGGTGAGGAAGAACCGCTCACATTATCGTGGAGGAAGAGTGGTAAGCTGGTGAGGAAGAACCGCTCACATTATCGTGGAGGAAGAGTGGTAAGCTGGTGAGGAAGAACCGCTCACATTATCGTGGAGGAAGAGTGGTAAGCTGGTGAGGAAGAACCGCTCACATTATCGTGGAGGAAGAGTGGTAAGCTGGTGAGGAAGAACCGCTCACATTATCGTGGAGGAAGAGTGGTAAGCTGGTGAGGAAGAACCGCTCACATTATCGTGGAGGAAGAGTGGTAAGCTGGTGAGGAAGAACCGCTCACATTATCGTGGAGGAAGAGTGGTAAGCTGGTGAGGAAGAACCGCTCACATTATCGTGGAGGAAGAGTGGTAAGCTGGTGAGGAAGAACCGCTCACATTATCGTGGAGGAAGAGTGGTAAGCTGGTGAGGAAGAACCGCTCACATTATCGTGGAGGAAGAGTGGTAAGCTGGTGAGGAAGAACCGCTCACATTATCGTGGAGGAAGAGTGGTAAGCTGGTGAGGAAGAACCGCTCACATTATCGTGGAGGAAGAGTGGTAAGCTGGTGAGGAAGAACCGCTCACATTATCGTGGAGGAAGAGTGGTAAGCTGGTGAGGAAGAACCGCTCACATTATCGTGGAGGAAGAGTGGTAAGCTGGTGAGGAAGAACCGCTCACATTATCGTGGAGGAAGAGTGGTAAGCTGGTGAGGAAGAACCGCTCACATTATCGTGGAGGAAGAGTGGTAAGCTGGTGAGGAAGAACCGCTCACATTATCGTGGAGGAAGAGTGGTAAGCTGGTGAGGAAGAACCGCTCACATTATCGTGGAGGAAGAGTGGTAAGCTGGTGAGGAAGAACCGCTCACATTATCGTGGAGGAAGAGTGGTAAGCTGGTGAGGAAGAACCGCTCACATTATCGTGGAGGAAGAGTGGTAAGCTGGTGAGGAAGAACCGCTCACATTATCGTGGAGGAAGAGTGGTAAGCTGGTGAGGAAGAACCGCTCACATTATCGTGGAGGAAGAGTGGTAAGCTGGTGAGGAAGAACCGCTCACATTATCGTGGAGGAAGAGTGGTAAGCTGGTGAGGAAGAACCGCTCACATTATCGTGGAGGAAGAGTGGTAAGCTGGTGAGGAAGAACCGCTCACATTATCGTGGAGGAAGAGTGTTAAGCTGGTGAGGAAGAACCGCTCACATTATCGTGGAGGAAGAGTGTTAAGCTGGTGAGGAAGAACCGCTCACATTATCGTGGAGGAAGAGTGGTAAGCTGGTGAGGAAGAACCGCTCACATTATCGTGGAGAAAGAGTGGTAAGCTGCTGAGTAAGAACCTTACTCAGGACGCCATGCTTCGATATGGACCCCGACGGCACCAGCAAAAAAGATCCTGAGATTCAGTTCGTATGTTCACCGTTGAGGGTTTATTTAAAGTTATGCTAGGTTAAATAAAGTTAAGTTTAAGATTATGCTTGGTTAAGTAAAGCTAAATTTAATCAAATTATCTTTAAGGTAGACAAGGATGTGTTAAACTAAGTAAGTTTAATTAAAAGTATATTTGCTATGCGTAAACATGTAGAAGAATATAATATATAACAGTTTTGTTTCTTTTTAATTTAAGGGTACTTAGAATTAAGCCAAATATAAGGAGTCTTCGTTAAGCTATTGTATCATAGTTCATTACTTGGATTTACACAAATTAAATTAAGAGATTTTACACTCTCAATTATAAATAGGTAGGAAGAAAGACCAGACATGGGGACCATACGTTAATTCCAAGTAATGATAATTACATAACAAATTATATTATTTAAAATATATTATCCGCTTCGGTTGGCACGTGTAATAAACTCCAGGCTCATGTGGTTTGATTTACCGGTAGCGGAGAAGTCAGGATTCAAATCTAAACCTGGTGTAGTGAAGGTAGTTTTTTCTCTACGATTTCCCACTCCCATTCCAAGCAACTGTTGGTAAAATTGCTTTTAATAGTCTGCCTTCATTATTTCTCCTTAATTAGTGTAATTAAATGTCTACAGTTCTAGCGAGTAGTGGGACGTGAATCAAATTAAAAAAATTGTATCAAATTAAAATAAACTGGCTGAAACTAGTTATTAGTTTGAATTATTATGTGTCAACTTCGGTTCTCTTGAGGTAAAGCTCTCACCTAAGGACTTGATCTTCATGGGTTCTAGCCCAGTAAGGACTGACGGATTTTTCTTGAGGGATAGAAATCTGTAGCACAACTTTCTTCGGAGGAGAAGTAAAGCTGTCGGTCCCATGTCGATTGTGGCATGTAAAAGAACCCTGGATGGTGTGTTAAAATACCTTTTCCACCATAATTGGTAGGCGCATTCGTTCTCACTCATAGAAATTATCATGTGCTGATATAATCAGTCGGTTCAGAGAGTGCACGTTATATACCTTAAATAAATAAATAAATATTTGATGGGCCTTTTGTTCTAGGCAAAACTTCAAAAGTTTGAACTAACTCTGTCAAACAAACACATATTTATAAGTTAATAATACTTAGATAGAATTATTTTGAAATTATGAAGATATTCTATGAGTTTAGATTAAAGACTTTTAAAAAAATGTTTACTGATGATACGATTTCATTATTACATAAACACACAAAATATTATTTAAAATCTTGTAAACACAATTTCCTTAAACAAAGTTTTCATAACATTTAAAATATTAAATTGACTCAATAACTAGACATTTACATGAGTCAAAGGGTCAAATAATCATTCGAACCATATTAAAATTGTACAATATTAGTAAAATATAGTCGTGCAAACACGTTTAATTACAATCTACTCTTTACTAATGATTTATTTAGAATATTTTATTTAATATAAATATATTTAAAGCTCAAATTTAAGGGGTAGGAATGGTAATGGTAAATAGAGAAGGTTTACTGACATAGGCTTGGAGAGGGGATGGAAATACCACAGTGATAAATCAAACGTAGAAAACCACCCCCAACACATCTATTAGATATTTGAACCTCGTTCTTTCCATCACAAGAAAGTCAGTATAATAAGTGACTAACTCCTCAAATATAGCCACAGTCATGAGTCTTAAAATGGTTGGCCACAAGAATATTATCAGTGCATACGAATTGCAGAGCAACTAATACGGGTGCACATGAATTGGGAACAACGTATCAGAGGTTGGTAATATACACTTACACGAACTGCGGAGTAAAAATTACATTTAAAATGACTTTGTTCAGAATGTAAAATGGAGGATAGGATATGTTAGGTAGTTTAGGTTAGATCAGGTTAGTTTAGTCTAGGCTATGTAAGGTTAGTTTAGGTTAGGTTACGTTAGGATAAACTATGTTAGGTTAGTTTAGGTTATATAAGGCTATGTTAGGTTAGAGGTTAGGAGTTGAATGGTATTAGAGTTTGTTTCTAATCTCATGTGCACAGGATGTCAAGTATACTTTATTCCGCAACTTGAGTGTGCCCGATATTATAACGCTACGTTTAAAAATATGACCGCCGTTGAGCTATTTTAAGAGATTCACGGACTCAAGTAGGTTACAACTCTTTGGACAAGTCTCAATAAATATTTATGGATTTAATATTATTTTGATATTCGTTGTGAATTTATATAAATGTCTATAAGGCTATGAAACACTATACGCAAATTTACACAACATATTTTTTTTAACACATCAAAGTACCAAAACTAGCTAGGATTGGAATGGGTTATAAAATTTTAACCGTTATCGCTTCAACAGGATAAATCTTATGTAAACGCCATTGCAGCTCTCTTGTTTGCCTGTCTACCAGCTCTGAGTGTCAGAAGCGACCCTCAGAGAAGGTAGGTGGCTTGTTAATACCTAAGAGTACCGATCTGTAGGCACAGACCATGACCTCTTTTTGTGAAAGTATTTATTGATAGTGGGAAGCAAATGGAGTGGGGGGTAGGGAGTTGTGAATTAGAGAGCGTGTTGTGTTGAGAAGTATCTATATAGAGCCCTAGTACACTGTGATCGAGAACACAAGCGTAGTCAGGCCCTATGTGTAGGGTTGTGTATGTAAGTTCTAGAAGGGCTGTAAAAGAATGTGAACAAGATTAATGTATGCACTGAATGAAGGATGAATAAGTGATTGTGAATTTGTGAAGATGATCTTTGGGTGGGGTTCTAGTCCAGTCTCGGCTTTTTGTATAGCCTGGGCTCGTGGGGGTCGTACTGCCCAAGGCTTCTGATTATAGGGTTCTCCTCCAGCAGGAGGTTCTTTTTGTAGAAGCTCGCGTCCCTTTTCAAGAATATGTCTCTTAGAGTAGTGGTGCCCGTCTCTGCGTGGATGCGCGCATTGTTAGTTCTTGTATTGAC
>CABFVZ010000528.1:353681-396389 GCA_902151445.1 Timema monikensis
CCCCCCCAACGAGTCCGAAAAATTTGTTTTGGAATTTCCGTCTGTATATCTGTCTATCTGTACATCCGACTAGAGAATAAACTAATTACCGATTGGGCTAAAACTTGGTATCTAGGATTTTCATAGGGTTGACCCGAGGGATTTTTAGAATTGGATATCTAACCCTAAAACTAAGGGTAGTTTACTGACGGGCAAAAAGAGAAAAAGTCGATTTTCTCAAAATCAGCTCTAACGATTTGGATTAAATTTCATTTCTTAACATCCATCAATATTCCAATCAAAATGGCATCTCTCAATATTTCGGCAAAATGACCTTAAAGGCTCCGGTCTAATGCATAATTTATTATTTTTTTTATCAAATCTCCGAGACTATTTGAGATATGAAACTACTTATCGTTATTAATATGTATATCTATTTAAAATACAAATATTTTACTCGAAGCATATTTTTATAAAACAAATAGCTTTCAAGCTATGCGCAAATATATATATATATATATATATATGTTTTAACTTTTTGAACACAAAATGCGGTCTTGCGATCGTAAAAAAAACTAACCTGAAATGTTGATTGATGTCGACGTCTCATGACCCCCAAATCTTAATAAGTGGTCTTAGCAATGCCGTCTGTCTGTTTAAATTTAAAATTAAGAGTAGTTTAATAAATTGCGAAAAAAGAAAAAATCGATTTTCTCAAAACCGGCCTTAAAGATTCTTATTAAAATTCATCGCTGACCTGGTGGTCTGAGGGTAATGTGTCAGACTTCTGTGCTGGGAGTTCGGGGTTCAATCCTCGGTCCCAGCACAGATTTATCTGATTGACAAAACTTTCCTTCACCTCTGACAATACATATATTAATCACAACTTATGAATGTGGGGAGTGCCAGGCCTCCACCGTGGTTCAGATTCCACGTTAAATTGTAGGTCCTCCATTTAATTTCACAATAGCCTTATCATTACATATTATCTTAAGTGCGTATAACCTGAACGGATAGAATGACGTGGTGCTAGTAATAATAATTAAAATTCGTATCTAGGCGTTGATTAAGATTATAAATAAACTATTTTCAGTTTCCCATGAAAATAACTTTTAGGGTACTTTACAGAAGTGGAAATTTCCGTATCTTCGCAACTATTTGAGATAATAAATAACTTATCATTGTAAAATTGTAGTACTATTAAAAATAAAAAACTTTTATATGATATATATATTTTTATAAAACCAACATTTTCTGAGATATTAGCAAATATATTGATACAATATTGTGAGCTTTAGTTGTATTATTATTATTATTATTATTATTATTATTATTATTATTATTATTATTATTATTATTATTAGCACCACGTCTTACTACCCGTTCGGGTTATACGCACTTATGCTAATGTGTAATGGTAGGGTGATTGTGAGATGAAATGAAGGACCTACAGTTTAACGTGGAATCCGAACCACGGTGGAGGCCTGGCATTCCCCACATTCACAAGATGTCTCGTCAGAGGTGAAGGAAGGGTTTGGAAATCAGATAAATCTGTGCCGGGACTGAGGATTGAACCCCGGCCGCCAGCACAGAAGTGTGACATCTTACCCCTAGACCACCAGGTCAACTCTTTAGTTGTAAGGAGATACTACTTAAGTTTTAACGCAATGATTCTTCAATTCCATAGAGTAATTAAATATAAGTAAGTCTCTTAAAAAGTTTATGTTATTTTTCCTTAGACCTCTTAGAAGAAATGTTTGTACAACAATGATCTATCTCCTGTTTAGACTCAATAGTCAATATTTACATTTTTATTGGTCAAAAATTATATATAAGGAATTGAAAAGCAATGCGATTACATGCATATATGCAACACCTAATAAAATGTAGAGAATTTTAACTGAAAGTCCAAACTTAATACGAAGTGCTGACCCTTGTGGACCCAATATTGATCTCTTTTATCGGTCCAAACATAAAAATGAGGACATTAATTCTTTAAAAATAAAAATATAAAATTTAAAACCGGGACTCAAAAAAAAGTTTTACTTAAATATAGTGCAATTTATGCTTGGGTTTGCTAGTGTCTATTATCTCGTTTCACATATATTACGAATTTTGGGTAAATATCTCAATTTTTAACCAATAGAGCAAGAGAGTCCATGCGGAGTCCCGTACCATTTATTTAAAGTACTGAAGATATCTTTGCACTCAAAAAGTATGTGAACCACTGATATAGTGCCATCTGACTCACAAGTCTTAGGTCCAACCTAGATTTATTTATTAAGGGTGGGATGTAGAGTTATAAATTATCTTTTCAGTTGAATTTTTATTAATTTCAAAAAATATTTAAAAAATAAAATTCTCAGTGTATATTTAATTATTATAGAAAAAATGTGTTGGTATCATTAGCTAACCAATAAAAGATATTCAAATCCATTATGATAAATTATCAAATGCATTATTTTTAAATAGTTTTGGGTTTTCCAATAATTACAGAATACTATATATAAATATATATATATGAAAATATAAATATATATATTAATATATATTTATATATAAATATATATGTAAATATAAATATATATATTTATATATATATTTATATATATATAAATATATATATACAAATATATATATATATAAATAATATATATCGATTATGAATCTTGTTCTAACTTGGCCGATGTTTGACCCCTTGTCTCGCTACAGCCCATTGATTTATTTTTCAAGGTATTCTTCTGCATCATTCTTAGCCCGGACAAAAACATTCCAGACAAAACTAATGCTTACTCATAAGGGGAGGAGGGAAGTATGACCCTGACCCCCGTTAGTTTAACTTATTCATTTTCTCTCTCTCTCTCTCTCACACCACCTTAAGCATTTTTTAAATTTTGGCTCAGTTGGTCCAAATGTGTTCAAACAATACACGCGAGTCATAAAATTATAGTAAATTATCCGTTATTTCAATGTATGACCTTTATAATTAACAAATTAGGGGGGCGGTTCATGTAAAGTAATTATGGATACCCTTTAACCTGAGTGATGAATACTTGAAACTAACTGCTCGATCAAATTTGAGGGCCTAACGTCAAATACACATTATCTTAACTACACTAATTGTTGCTTGTTCTATTAATTAAATATATCACCTAGTAGAGTTCTGCGACGCGTTTCAGACATTCGGATATCAAATATCGCTCACATTAAAATGAAAGTGATGATTATAACATTGAATACCTTATATTTTAGATTTTATAATCTTAAAAGCTTGTGTGAAAAGTTAAATTTATATCATTTTCAAAGACGTTTAACGTGAACAATCTTAGCACTTAAATAAAAGTAATTAATTATAAAAAGTATATCCCTTCTTCAATTAAATAAAAGTTATTTACAATATTGTCCCAACCATATATTGAAATGAGATTGAAGATTATTTTAGTGGTTTTTGAAACTTCCTAACTACCGTTCTCATAAGAAATACCGTAATGCGATGATATTTCCTTAATATATCTGCTGCTAGTAGCATATGGAACATATTGGAGTGAACTCCAAACCCGTCTCTTCTTAGCATCTAAAGCTCCACTGGAAATCTATGTTCCTTGAAGATACTCTAATTAATTTTATAATCTACACTCTACCAGATCGCAGCACTTCAATCGTGCTCCGAAGCCAGCAACATCTGTGCTTATGATTCAAAATTATGTTTTTCTGACTTCTGGTGCATACGAAATACAACTGTGGAAAACTGGAAATTGTAATTTTTTTTTATCACAATAATATCAAGGATTTTTTCATAAATATATTTCTATATGCCCCCAACTCAAAAAAAAGTTATTTCTATTTTATTTATAAATTTTGTCTAAGTATCTTAGTGAATGATAAATAGCAGCTATTTGTTTAAAAATTAGTGATGATCTACCTAAATAAATAAAGGATTAAGAGGTCTTTATATAAATAGTTTCATACAATATAATTTTCACAGTTTATTATATTTGAAAAGCTGATTCAGATTGAATATAAGTATTGAAAATGTATAAAGCTGTCAACCCATAATATAATACATTAAATAACATTTATTTGGCATAATTTTGTTCGGTTTAATATGATACCAAATTTAGACTATCAGCAATTTACACTAAATAATATAAAGAGACTGGTTGAAGGTGTTTATTTTTAAGGAAATAAAACCACATACAATTGAAAAGGTTATGTAAGAAACTTGTCAGAAACAACACCATTGGTGCACCTCTATACACTTTTAAAAACGTCTTTTAAGGAATTAGAATAGTATGATATAATATTGCCGTTGAAATGAAGGCCAGGGTTTGAATTCTGGCTTGGCGAACTATGTGGGGTTTTACAAAGGTGGTTATTTAGTTGACACTTTATCCTATACCTAATATCGTGTGATTAACCTTTATAAAAAACAAGTCATCCATGTTATTCGTACAAACATCATTAGCGTGATGCCAATAGAAACGATATTGAAAATAGTTTACCATTGATTGAATTTCCATCTATCTAAGTTTACACTTTAAGTGAGATTGATAATGGTCAAGCCAAATTTTAATATCACCTAGATTTATTCTCAAATTAACTAGAAACTAAAGGTTTAGCCATATGATATTTATATAAAAGTCTTTAGAAGTTTAGTATAAAGTTATTTATTGGCAGCATGATTTTTAAAAGATAAGTTACAAATATGATAGCACAAAAATAATCGCTCTTGCAACTATATAAAACGTTGAGAAGATTTTGTTTTAATATTTTCCAGAGTTTTAATTTTGTTTTTTAATCCCTATTTAATATATTCCTAAAATCAGGTTTTGGTTATTTGTTTGTTTGTTTGAATAACCACGTCATTCAATAAACTTTATGTTTTCACTTTGCCAAATAGTATAAAATGGTTGTTAGTTTAAGTGAGTATTCCCAAGGATGATGGATAAGTAGATGAATACATATTTAAAGTATCCTTGTTTGATTCCATTTGGTAGATACAATTTATGAACAATGCATTTAAATCTTAATTTTATACGTATTATGGTCCTACACAATATTTAAATGTTTATAAAAAACTATAAATTGACCCATGAATCAAGTCTTGTTGTATTAATGGCTTAAGTCAAAAGTAATTAGGTAAATTTCTGTTTCCAAATGCTATTTTTTCAACCACATAGAAAAATTATTTTAAAAGATTTTTCACATCTTGAAAGGAAACTAGCTTTTAAAACTTGTAAATCTAGATTAAGTTAATATGTAAATTTACACATAACATTAAGTGAGAAGTATAATATTCATAGCATCCCCCAACAAATAAAATATGATTTAATTTAATGCTGAATTTAGTATAGGCCTACAAGACTTGCATTATTGGTTATTAAATCCTTGATTTTCCAGTCTAAGTAATGTTTTTTTATGTTTTTTTCTGTATATTCATGATTGCACCTTTTTCCATAATATGAAACTTTCTGCGTTAGTCAAGTTTTTAGAAGAAATTTACATTTGTACAGAAACTAGATAAGGGGTGTCGAGATCTATTTTTCATGAAAGTAGCTTGTGTAAAGTAATATTAATTGTGTTTAGATCAGGATTATTTTGATCTTGATGGGGAAATATGTGCAGTCATAACTCAATTAAATGTTTCAAGTAGAAATGGTGTATAGGCATGGGCTTTAATCAGTCTATTTAGTTATTCAATTTATTTTTTCTTTCATGAAAAGGTACCCTTTTAAATATTGCAGTAACTTTTATTAGCACTGCGTCTTACTACCCGTTTTTGTTATACAAATATATACTAACTAGTGGGTCTTTGCAGTGATGGCTCCAGATTATTGCACTAAAATTTATTTTAAACATTTTATTGGGAAATGTTCTATATAATAAGCCCTAACTCACTTTTTAGTTAAAAGTTTACTCGTAAAAGGCTATCAACTTTATTTAAATATTTATTTTTCTGTGTGTAATTTAAATAAAAACGTATATTTTACCCATTCACGCCCCGATAAGAACTTTAAAATGACCCCTCTTTCAGATTTATATTTATTCGTTGCACCAAAGCACTCAAAAAATGATTGAGCTGATATTATTTTTAAACAAAGACAAATATTTTATTTACCAGTAATATACAGCTATACACAAATAATGGTTTCCATGGTAATGTAAACAAAGAATGATTGTACAGATGAACCACTGCCCACACAGAAGGAAAAGATTTAGAATTCGATAGGAAATTTGGATTTTAGTTTTCAGCCACTATTTTTAACGGCATCTTGATTCCTTAATTTTTTAAATGAGTGTTCGTTTGTCAAAATATGTTCAGTCATTTCCTCGTAATTTCTATTACTGGAAACGAGCTTATCAAATAATATATAACTAGATAATTATATGATATAGAGAGTGATAAATTATTATAGTTAAAATAATAGTGTAAGTGTTTGAGTGTGTGATTGTGTAAGTGTGTGGGTGAGGGTGAAGGTAAGATTCTGTGTATGAGAAAGGGAGTTTAAGATACTGAGAATCAGCAATTGAGAGAAATCAAGTGTGTGTGAATGATTGATAGTGAGAGAATGTATATGTGTTAGAGAGAGAAATACTGGAAGAAGAGAAAAAAGTGTGTGATTAGAGGAAAAAGAGTGTATGAGGAAGAGAAGATGCAAGGGAAAATGCGTGATAGGGTGTGAGACTAAGTTTATTTGTATGTTAAAGAGAGGGTGTAAAATTTTGGGAGAGATATTGTGTTAAAAAGAGTTTGAGAGAGAATGTTAGAGGGGGATCGATTAGTTTAAAGAAAGAAAATCATATTGAGAGTTAGTTAAAGAAATATTTGGAGAGAGAAATTAAGAGATCAAGGTTGAGAGAAAGTGTGTTCAAGAGCGCGACAGAGGGATAATTTGAGATAGCGAAAGTGAGTTAGAAAGTATGGGAGGGAGTGAGATTGAGAAAGGAAGATTGGTATAGGGAAAGAGCTTGAGATAGAGGAAGTTTGAGAGAGAGATCGTTTGTAAGAGAGCGTTCAATAGAGAGAACGTTTGAGAGAGAAATAGTTTGAGATAGAGGGAGTTTGAGAGGAATAGCGTTTGAGAGAAAAATTAAGAGAGAGTATAATAAATATGATATGAGAGAAATTGTGGGATAAAGAGTGTATGTGAGGGTAGAAAGTGTGCAAGAGAAGCTAAAGGGAGAGAGAGAATGAGAGTAAATGATATATTATTATATTAGAGAGAGAGAGTTTTATAATGTGAGTTTGTGTGTGTGTGTGTGTGTGTGTGAGGAGAGAGATTGTGTGGGAGCGTGAAAAAGTCTGATATAAAGATAGAATGTGAAAATATAGATGTGGTACTCAAATATTACGGTACTTTGATATATCATCCACTCAAAATTATGTATTAATATGGTAACATAACTTAACTTAGAGTATTTTTAAGAATGTGAAAAGATAGATGAGTTACACAAAACATTACTTTTACAGATAATATCCTCAAAATTAACCGATAACATGAAAATTGAGTTTTACTTATGTACTTATTTTTATTATGTTATTATTTGCAAAAATGAACATAAAAACCAATTTTGAATAAAAAGAACATCAAAACTCATTATTTTAAAAAAAAATTAACACCAAAGCTCCTAATTAGATGGTTAAAATATATATTTCTAAACAATGTTCAAATTCATTTTATCGTTTTTTGAGCTTATAATACATTCATAAACATATTTAAAAATAATTTTGACGTTTTTGAGTTCATAATACATACCTAAATCATTTTTAAACATCATTTTATCATGCGCAAAACAAAACGTAGACAATATTTTCACGGGATTAATAACTTAAAATTTAATCTTTGCATTATGATCAATATTATTGATTTATATGCGAGTTGACGTTAATAACACTCAAATAAAATATAAATGTTTCCCCAGTTTAGGAATATCAGTTTAAATGTGTGTTATGACCAGCATCCAAAGAGAAATATTCATCCAAAAAAAATTGTGTGTTGCTCGGACCAACAAATAAAGTTTGAGTTATTATGTTTTAGCCAAAGATATGTATTTACTTTCTCGCTATCTTACATATATATTCACATATATTACGAGTTTTGAGTAAATATCTCAATTTTTAAACAATATAGCGAGAAAGTCAGTGCGGAATTCCGTACCATTTATTAATTTAGATATTTACAGCCATGTAGCAAATATCATTTTTCATGGTGACTAAACAAAGAATGAAAAACTGAAAATTCCCTGCGAAAATAGGTTTTTCGTGGAAAACTACTATTTCTACCGACATCCTGAACTCCGTTAAAATGAGTGGTCGTTTGTCAAAATCTATTCAGTCGTTCCCTCGAAATTTATATTACAGTAAACAGGCATATCAAATTATATATAAGATTATGCTCATATGTTAAGGATAAGGAGGTTTGAATTAAGAAGAAATGTACCCACTTTTGTACCAGATAAGAATGGAAAACAAATTAAGGGAAAACCAATCCTCAGTACACTTCAGTACAACCCATGTGAACGCCTTTGACCATGTAACCACCAAAGTGGGTAAATATTGCAGTTAATTGTCTAAAACTCAAAAAACATCAACGTTTTATATTGGATTTTTGTGAAACCCGTGTCATTTCCCGATTTTTTTCATTGGTTTTTAATCAACGCTTCTTACTTGAGGTTTAGTTTATACGCCCATATGATGGTTACTAATGAGGTATGGACGAGGAAGGAAGCATTTTAGAGGTAATCTACCCGCATTCTCATGAGAGTAAAATGGGAAACTATTAGGAAAAAAACACTCGTTAGACCCGACGTAGATATGAACACCAAACTCCCCGTCATCATCAGGCCAGTATAATAGATCTACTAGAGTGATGTCTCAGACCTATAGGCCTCTGAAGCGGATTTCCCTGTTTTTCCACACACAGACAATCCCTTATATTTTCCGTGTTCACCCTCTTCTCTAGGTGTAGAGAGCCCTGATATTAGTCATGAGGCCACATCAGGCCAAGCTGGAAGGATATGTGGCTCCCCTGTGGGTTGGACCTCTTATAACCTTTATTCCGACAAAACAACGCATAGGTCCAAAATACCACGCAGTCACTTTGTCTGACCCTGACACGGGGAGACCAGAGTTCAATCCCAACTGTCTTCAACGGCCCGCCACACAACACACCCGCATAGTTGATCGCGTGGTTAGTGTGGTCGACCTTGACGTGAGAAGACCCTGGTCGAATCCTGTTTGTCTGCATCGACCTACAATACAACACACCCGCATAATTGATCTCATGTTTAGTGAGAAAGACTCTTCGTCATGTGATTGGTTTCCATCTCATGACCCTTTCCTCTTCCTCCTCTCATATGAGCCAAGTCCTACTTACATTATGAGATATTCATATATTACGTATGAATAAGGAAGTTATAATTTATATAACGTTTTTCCTGCATCGATTGGTAGGCAGAGTGGGAAAATAATTAGGAAAAAAACCTCAATACAACAAGCCTGGGATTCGAATACAAACCCCTTCCTGGGTTTTTTTTACCCATACGGGCTATCTACTTAGTTGCAATCATGGGGTAAAAACTGAGGAGGATAATTTAGATGAAATGTACTCGTATTTTGGTGAAGGTAGAGTAAAACATGTACCCTTAGTATATATGATCTGGATTAGAGCGCTGACCTTCCAGTCAGTGGTCATACAGTATATTGTCATATTTCCGACCGAGGACCCTTTTACCACTAATTCGGGTGACCTCTTCCTCAGCAGAAAACCAGAAAACACGATACTGATGCATTTGTCCCCGTCACACTCAGGGCAGCTGTTTCCCATCTTGTTTGCAAGTAAACGACACTTTAGTTCGTTTTAAATAAAAATATTTTTACCGTATATAATAAGTTTGTATATAGTACTATGTCCATCAAAGGCGCTCAGCATATGTGTAGCTGTCATCACCTGAGACTGAATTGAAAATATACTCCAGAGCACTCTCACAATAATTTTCAGTATTGCAGTTTTCTTATCAAATGAAGATTACATTTTAATGGAGTGCATTTTAATACGCCCAGGATTTAAACCAGTCTGTCAGTGTTGGTTGTTCAGAGTAGAGTGTCTTATCTCTCTTGTACCGCAGTCCACCCCATCACTACATAAGAATGGTGAGCGTCTACAACATCTGAGATTATCGTCTTTGATCCAAGTTCTATCAAGGGTGATTTTTTTAAATTATTATATTTAACATTGCGTCTTACTACACCTTCTGGCTAAACACCTATGTACTAAATTCCTCTAACGTGTTATGTATTAGAAAGGTTGAATTTATAAGTAGTGCACCTGCATTTTATGAAGGGTGAGTGGAAGGCAATTTATGATAAGCCACCCTTGGTGCACCTGACCAAGATTGAAACACAATCTCCCCGTCATCCGCAGCCAAGTCTATCGCCGGATTTACGCCTTAGACTATGAGGTCACTGAAGTAGGTAAGGGTGAAAATATATCATTCGTGGGACTGGGTGCTGCGTTGTTTTTAAAATTGGGCTAGTTCATAAGTCATTTACTGATTTAATTGGTGTGGTCAAAATAGACCCATTGATTTAGTCCCTACAGAACATTGATATTAACCCAGGATTCTTTTAATAACATTCATTATTTGTATAAAGGTTTTATATGTTGGGTTAGGAGCGTTGTATTAGGTTAAGCTGGTCTTGTGTTAATAAAAACCTGAATTTTGAATATGAGGTAAACTTTTTCTAAATTATGTAAATAAATCCGAGCCACAGAATGGGTTTAAAAAGAATCTCAGCCTTGAAACAGTTTGACAAATTCTCTCAGTTATTTGATATTCACACCATTCCCAAAGAATTTATCTTTGGTGAAATTGAAGTAGCTCCGTTTTATAGTGATAAATTAATGCCCTGAGGCAGAGTGTGAGAGACTTTTAAGTTCTGTAGGATTTTTAGCATACCTAGATTTTTGGTAAAATGCTGGTGTAACCATTCAGTTTATACATTGTTTATTTTTTAATTAATACTCCTAGCACTGTATCAGCCACATTGGTGGGCATGCATGATAAACATCAATCTCATATAGTCCACTTTTTACGTGTTGGTGAGCTTGAGGTTCGAATGCAGGCTGAGTGTATTCCTAAATGGTTTCCCAATCTACTTCCGTTTATTCTAATCTCCATGCTCTATTCTCTTTCCTTCCTAATCCTTACAATATTATTTTAATAAAGATTATGGATAATCTGGGCCATTATTATTCCTATACAATGCGTTTTAAAATGTATTCCTCTGAATTAGAGTAAAAGAGCACAGGGGGGCGGGGGGGGGGGCCGTGAGTGATAAATCATAGGTGGAGAATCACTCAAGCTACACCCAGACTAAAGTGAAACCTCGACATCTTCATCAACGCTAATCTAGTATATTTAGTGACTGGTTACTTAAACCCTATTATCATCTGTTCGACTAAAATTTCTTGAATGAAGTAATCCAGAATTTGTCCAGTGCTGTATGTCAAAAAGGAGTAATGTGACACAAAAACAGATAAGACTTAAATCATTATATATTACATTAATACTTCAACTAATTTTCTAAATCAGTTTGGTAGATGTTAACTTAATTTTTGTTATTTAATTTAAAAACAAATATGGACTTAAGTACATTGTTCTTATCACGGTATATTTTTGTATTGACATTTTAATGTGCCAACTTATGTTTTAGGAATATTCATCAACTCGTTTGAGCATTATATTTTTAGTTGATGATGCATTATAATTTTATCTAATTGCTTATATCATACACTATATTTCTCTCAGAAAATTTTATTTAAATTTTACATTTTAGTGCTTGTCAATTTGACTTAGTACATTAACCATTTTATTAACGGCTTAGTTTATAAATTACCCACCTCGGTGGCGTAGTTGGCTAACGCGCTTGTCGTGTTGAGCTCGACTGTTGGGGACGGGGAGATCGAGGTTCGAATCTCGGTCGGGTGAACTTGGGGTGGTTTTTCCTAAATGGTTTTCCACTCTCCCTCCACGTAAATGTGGGTTCACTTCCTCTAATTCAACCTTCCCAATTCCTAATTCATTAGCGTATTTAGTACTTAAAGCGTAAAACCCGAACGGGTTGTAAGACGTGGTGCTAAATATTAATATTATAATAATTTATGAATTAATTTTAGAATTTTCTAGATCAACTTATCTAAATCTTAACTTTAAATAAAATTATTTAAGTACCACTAAAAACTATCAAAAAGTAAAAAACTAACCCAGATTCAACAATATTTCCCATTTTATTTCATGAGCTTAATTAAATGATTTCATTTAGCCTGGTTTTACTTCCCACTCAAGCTATACATACTTAAATATACCAATGAGCTACTGAATAGGATGGAATAATTTAAATTTAGTATACCCACATTTTCCCGGAACTATAGTGGGGAATCTTTAAATGAAAACAGCCTTAATTTCACCCGACAAGGATCAAGCCCTGTGCTTCCCATCACCAACCAAGTAAACTAGAGGAGTTTAACATTAGTGCTTGTTATCACCTATTCTGGTCAACCGAAGATAGAACCAAAAGTTCCAGGAAGTTTCCACAAATCACTTGACCCAGGTGATAGTTTATTTAAGCGAGGCTTGTGCCGTGGAAAAATAAAACATTTTCCCATTCCAGAGGATAAAAATAAATTATAACCAAAGAAGTTAACATAATTTATTTGGTATATATTTACATAGCCTTTCAATTTAATACGTGAATACCAGAATTCGAAACTCTTCTTAAATTATGCGTCACACGTGTTTGGGATTCCTGTGTTAAGGTGGCCTTCTACCGGGGCGATGAAAAATTCTGTGAACGCCCATAGATCCCACATAATATGAAATGGTTTGTTATTTTAAAATATGTTTTACGCTAAATTGGAGTGAAAGGTTCCAATTTGTTTTTAAATTATTAAAAATCTTACTCACTTAGTTTAATAACCATAAAAATAACTAAAGGGTGAAATTAGCTTTTAATCAAAGAAGTTTCACACAAAATTACTTTTTATGTACATCTTTTTATTCTTTCCTTTTTAGTACCACGTCTTATTATTACCTGTGTGGGCTATACACCTATATATTAATTACGCTGTTGAGCTAAGAATAGCTAGGTTGATTTATAAGAACTGTACCAACGTTTTCTTGGAGGGATATTGGAAAACCATTTTGGGAAAATCAGTCTCATTTCACCTAACCGGCATTCGAAAATCGATCTCTCCGTCATTAGCAGTCTGGTATTTTGGGATATTAGCGACTTAGACTATGAGGCCACCTAAGTGGGCTTTACATATATATATATATATTAAAGTTAATATATATTATAGTTAATAAATATATATTAAAGTTAATATATACATATATATACATTAAAGCTAATAGTTAGAAATAGAGATCTAGTATACCTCAAAATAATTGTTAACAATAACACAATAGAAAACTTTAAAATAATTTAGACCCGCTTATGAGGTAACGTGGTCTAGCACGCTACTCTCGTGTTGGACTAGACTGCCAAAGACGGGATATCGGGATTCGATCCCAGGTGGTTTAACCGAGGGTTGTTTTCCTAAATGGTTTTCTACCCTCCATGCAAATGCGGGTGCACTTCCTATAAATTAAGTATTCCTAATCCCTATCCCATTAGTGTATTAGTACATAGACGTATAACCTGAACAGGTAGTAAAACGCGGTGCTAAGAAATATATGTATAATTTAGAAATGTTCTAGTTGTTTTCCTGATTAAAATTGTCATTTTCATGAAAAGTTCCAGAGAGCTAAGATACTTCTCTTCAAATAGACGGAACCCTTTAGTTATGGTGTCCAAAAAAAAAAAAGAAATTTTTCTTGGACAGTAACGTGTGCCATCTTACTAAGAGTTAATGCGACTAAAAGAAAAAGTATAGGACAGTGGTTTGACTGGAAATACTAGTAGTTTTAAGAAGGTATTGAAATTTTAATCTTGAAAAATATCACACAATATTTTTAAATGAAGGTATTCTATTTTCCATATACTTTTTTATAGCCCAAGATATTTAAGACACATTACTACCAGTGACTGAAACACCTGTTTCTTTACGAAACTTTGGAAAGATGTGCGGCATTAGCCCATCATTGTGCGTAACAAGTAGTTTTAGTGATATTTTCAACAAAAAAATTATTAGCAACTTGATTTAAAGGGCGAATTAATGATTTCGTTGGGTTAAATTAGCATCACATAATTATTTTTAAACAAGATAAACCTGAGTGTTATAAGGTGACCACCTAGGTCAGCGTGAAAATATAATTCGCTGTTAGGCCACACGATTCAAAATACAATGGTCTGTGTTGTTTACTGGAACTATTTATATATTAAGCGTATAACCCGAATGGGTAGTAAGACGCGGTGCTAAATATTATAATTATTATTTATATATTCTGCCTAAACCTATACTCCTTTTCATCCATCATCTACAACCACCGTTTGTCATGAGGAGAAATAAAACTACTAAACCTTTTATATCAACGTAAAGAAGAAATATCACGGCTTATTTTCAAATATCTAAAAATGTTTGGTTGTGAGCCTACCAAAAAAATATTGTATTTATTAGAGGAGGGTAATCTATGGAGCCCTTTTCTATCAATCTTTGTATCATAGCTCCACCAATATGCCTAAAATGTTAAAAACTAGTTAATGTCACATTTTCACACAATTTTCTTATTAATAAAACTCGAAATACGGTGTTGTTAATGAAAAATAGCTCTGTTGTTATCTTTCGATCCGATTTTGGCGTTAACAATATATTTGAAATAACAAATAAAACATAGCTGAATAATATTGATTTAGAGCTGAACGACTGCGTGGCAGTTTATCCCTTACCTGAGTGGGCACCTTAATCATGGTTTGGATCTTAAATTTTGGAGTCCGGGCAACTATCCATGCGTCCAAACATAAAAGTTAAAGATCTAGTTGACTTAGACCCGTGTGATGCATTTATTTGCTATTACGTTTTACAAGGGTTGTAAATGACTTACTATAAAATGTTGGTAGAATTAAGATGGAAATTTAAATGTGCTGTTACCTATCCACTTTTTAATAATCTTTTTAGATTTTAATAATTTTAAAACGTATTTTTGATTTCTTTTTATATTAAACTTAATACGCTGCTTGTGAGATTTTTATCTCTGATTTTTAACATGAACATTTTTTAAGTTTTAATTTACCGCCATTACGCATAATCATCTCACAAAACCCTTGACACCCTTTCACGACACCTGGGATTTTGTGGAACCCAGTTTTAGAACCTTTGCCCTAGACAATGCGGTACCTTGTAATTTGGTCAGTGAAATGTGATAATACAGGGTGGGACTTTAATGAACTAAGAATTATAAAAAAATAGCTTAAAAATATAAACAGAAACTCGTGTGTATATATATANATATATATATATATATATATATATACTCGTATATATGCGATGTAAAATCCCTCAACAACTTATCTTTTACATTCTGCTAAATTAAAAATAATAATAATAATAATAATAATAATAATAATTCGTATCTTGGCTACATCCCTTGTAGCACAGTTTGTGGAGAGATTAGTCAGTACTAATGTACAGTTTCCCAGGGGACGCCCGAATATAAGCGTACATCCTTTCCATGCCCCATGAGTTGAGGTGATTATAGTGAGTATGAGGATGTGGAAACAGCGGAAACTATTAAACCTAACTTAAGCCTATCAAACCAAACCCTGGTTATCTTTGGTAAAATTCTTCTTTCAGAAAAAATACCCGAGGTACTAGCTGCAAATCGATCCCGGGACTCCTAGCCTCGTAGCCAGGTTCACTAAACACTACACCACGAAACTGGTCAATTTAACATCAATATACAAATATATTATTCAGAAGTAATAGGTACACCCTATCAACGCAAATCTTTCCAGACCAGTTGAAGTGACTCACCAGGAATGCGTATTTTTAACCATATAAGAAAAGAGAATGCAATGTTATTAATAATTGTTTAGGCCTAAAGTATGCTTTACTTACAAACGTTGGCAATATCATGGTTAAGGAAGGCATCATACAAACTGCTAGACAACCAACTGCTCGATAATCCATAAAAAAAATCAAGGTAAACGTGAAAGCGATCCTTTGTCGAACTTGTAATCACATACCAGCGTAGACTTCTCACGCGAGCAAAGGTCGATCAAATGACGAATTGCATAGTTCTGGTATTGATATTCATAGTAATGGATGTGTGTTATATACGCTGTGGAAGCATCACATATAGTTTTCTATATTGAATTATAATATAGTCTACGTATCCTACCTCTCATTCAAAACATAGGGATTATTTCTTCCCACTTCCTGTTCGTTAATCTACTATTCATATAGTCATTCAATTTCTTACTTTAATGTATGTCATTCTCTTTAACAGCTTGTATGAGTCTCTCTGTGGTTTCTGGATACATACCAATTAGAAAGATATAAAACAAAATCAAGAAAATCTTGGAAACCCGACACGTGGACTCAAAGTGCACCAACGTGGTTGTTGCCCGCTGATAGTCTGGGCCAGTGGTCGGCAAAGTGCGGCTCCAGAGCCGCATGTGGCTCTTGACATCTTAAGTGCGGCTCTGACACAAATATCCACGGAAGGCGCAGTAATATTTTCATTTAAAAAAACTAGGTGAAAGAAAAATTACATCTTATTTTGATAAATTAAAATTCTTCTATAAATCGAGAACATGTATAATTTTTTGTTTAAGCTAAAAGATAGATAGGTAATTAAATATTATTATTAGCGCCACGTCTTACTACCCGTTCGGGTTATACGCACTTACGCTAATGTGTAATGGTAGGGTGATTGTGAGATGAAATGGAGGACCTACAGTTTAACGTGGAATCCGAACCACGGTGGAGGCCTGGCATTCCCCCCATTCACAAGATGTCTTGTCAGAGGTGAAGGAAGGGTTTGGTAATCAGATAAATCTGTGCCGGGACCGAAGGTAATTAAAATTCTATATTGTTGTAAAAATACGTAACGAACATCGAGTTTAATTTTATTAGTTTTCGTAAACGTAAACACAAACCATGTACAAACTACCGGCTGAAATTGTTCGTATGTTTTCGGCGTACTCCGGTGTGATACAAAGGTACCACAAGCATGCGCGCGCATACTCTTTCTAAAGTAGAGGGGGTACAAATTGGCATCACAGATCAGCAGTTGCAGTGTGAACAGTTTTGTCTTTTCTACTTTGTCTGCCGTTGTCCTGTCTTATTAAAAAGTTGTTGTATTTTTCAATCTAGCTGCACATGTTACAGGTATTTTTATACGATTTTATTACACCTGCTATGTATGTTTGTGGTTCCGGTTCAAAATTTGTAATCGATTTTTCGATAACTTCTATTTGTCCAAATGTTGGAAGTTTTCTTCCATTTTTGGTCATTCTAAAAGTTTTGTTATTTTGATGATTGAAAAAATTATTTTTTTCTTTTTAGTGCAGTTACATATATTAATAAAATTCTATTTTTAAAAAGATTTTTTTAAAAATTTTGATTATAATTTTGTACTGATGGCTTTAGAAAAAAATATATTTTAAATGTTTTTATAGGTACCCCAATTAACATGGCTACCAAAAAAAAAGCAAAGAAAAACGGAAGATGAAAACCGCGAATTTAAAGTTGAGTGGACCGAGAATTTTGCGTTTATTCAAAACTTGAATGGACTTCCGACATGTCTTATTTGTAAGGAGAAATTCGCGCATAACAAGAAGTCAAATTTAGAGAGACACTTTACAAGAAAGCACGCGTCATTTAGCACTAAATATCCTACCGGTGATGCAAGGAAGAAAGCAGTTGAGGAACTTCAGAAGAGTCAAGAGTCGTCAACTTCTGTGTTTAATAACTGGATGCAATCTTCCAGCAATATTAATATGGCAAGTTTTGTTTTTAGCCAGGAGATTGCTAAGAGAGGGAAACCGTACACAGACGGCGAATACATAAAAAGTTGTTTTATTAATGCATCCGAAGAGCTATTTCGGGATTTTAAGAACAAAGCAGATATTCTGAAAAGAATTAAAGAGTTACCATTGTCTGCCAAAACCATTAAAGATAGAACAATTAAAATTTGTTCGAATATAACCACCCAGCATATCGAAGATCTAAAATTGGTTTCGGCTTTATCAATAGCAGTTGACGAGTCTTGTGACATAAATGATACAGCGCAAGTTTCACTTTTTGTAAGATTTATGTCTCATTCAGGCCCTAAAGAAGAACTTTTAGGATTATTGCCACTCAAAGGTCAGACGCGTGGAGAAGATATCGCAAATGCTGTAATTGAGTGTATGGATAAACATCATATTCCCCTCGATAAAATTGTGTCGATTTCAACAGATGGGGCCAAAAGTATGACCGGCGTAAGAAAAGGGTTTGTTGCTATTTTGAAAGAAAAAATTAATCACGAGATACTTGTTTACCATTGTATCATTCACCAAGAAGCGCTTTGTGCGCAAACATTTCCGGATGAAATTCGTAAAGTTATGGAATTAGTGATTACCATTATCAACTCCATTTTAGCTAAAGCTCTTAATCATCGCCAATTCAAAGAATTTTTATTTGAAATGGAGAGTGAGTACGCTGATCTTCTACTTCATAACAACATTCTTGGTTATCAAGAGGGAACGTTTTAAAACGTTTCGCGTCCCTTTTTCCGGAAATTAAAGCATTTCTCCTTGAGAAGGGCGTTCACTATCCAGAACTAACAGACGATCAGTGGATCCAAAACTTTTATTTCATGGTAGACGTTACGTCTCATCTAAATCAGCTTAATCGTAAACTACAAGGGAAAGGAAACTTAATTTTTTCGATGTTAGAAGAAGTAATAGCATTCGAAAACAAATTATCCATTTTTGCTCAGGATTTGGAAAGGGAAACATTGTTTCACTTTCCGAGCCTGCTGAAGTATCGCCAAGAAAATAATTCCTCTATTGATAAACACCATTTTAAAACAATAATTTTAAATATGAGGGAAGCATTTCTCAGCAGGTTTCAGGAATTTAAAAACAGCAGAGCAACTTTAGCATTTGTCAAAAATCCTCTTAATGCTACGATAACCGAGTTGAAATTTTCACCTTTTGATATTGACATTGGTAGCTTTGAAATACAATTGCTGGATTTAAAAAACAAGGAGATATGGCGCTCTAAATTCGAACGTCTTTGTGTTGAATTGGAAATATTGGAGAAGAAAAAATGTGATCTTAGTTCACAGCACAAGTGGTCTGCTTTGAATGACCTGGAGAAGGAAGACATGATCATTTTCAACGCTTGGAATAGTATTCCTGACTCTTACGATCAGCTGAAAAAGCTTGCGTTTGCTGTTCTTTCCTTTTTCGGTTCTACATATATATGCGAACAATCTTTTTCAAGCATGAACATTATCAAGAGTAAACTGAGAAGTCGTCTTATTGATGAGAACTTGGAATCATGCCTAAAATTAAAAACAACAACGTACAAATCTGACTTACTCAAACTTTCCAAGGAGATGCAAACACATTGTTCGCATTAATAAATATTTATTAAGTATGAAATTTAGTTTTATTTAGTGTAATAAAAGTTTACTAAACAATCAGATTTGGCTCCCAATTTTTTTTAAAATTGTTGTAATGTTCATATTTGGCTCTTTGGCAAATAAGTTTGCCGACCACTGGTCTGGGCGAACAACCGACATGAGCGGTCAGTCCGCACTCCCGCGCAGCCCAGCTTGCTCGCATGAAGAGCTCACTCGCCAGTGTGTGACACTGCATTTACCTCCATGTGTTGGGTGGTTCGCGTTCACGTTCGCTTTGGTGTGTGGGGACAATAACGGCGTAGGCCACTTGGTTGGTAGCTAGCTTGTGGGCTCACGCTATGAAGTATTTTATTTCAAACACATTTAATCAACATAAATGCCTAAAGATTACTTTAAAATTACTCAAACCAAGAAAATATGACTTAGAAATCAAAAATGAGAAGAAAAATTACCAAAGAAAGCCCTATAAAAACTTATACACACCCATTGGATCATGAAAAAAAATGTATATGCACATGGCCATTGTCTGTAGTTAGTGGTTAGAATCATGGCTGGGTCTACTGAAGGTGTATTTTTAAAAGTTTCCCCCCTCAGCTACCACACAAATTTTATTACATTTCCTTTAAATTCAAAATTGTTTACATTTAAACCCCTAGTCAAATTAAATGTGGCTAACTCAGACTGGTATTAAGATGTGGCACAACTAATTTTGCTAAAATTATTTTTGTGGAAGATATTCAAATTCTGGTTATGTTTGGTGGTTAAAAGTGACCATATTATTTTCCATACTTTCTCTATGGCACTAGGAACTCAAAAGTTCATTTCCACAGTTATAAAATATACAAGTACGCCACCTATCCCTATCATGAACTAATTCTATCCAGTCCACCTCATTACACTCTATCTCTTTCAGGTCGATTCTAATATTATCCTATCCTCCCATCTGCGTCTAGGTCTTTTCACTTGGTTTGCCTGCCAGTCAGTACCCTGAGCGTGGTTCTAGAATCTCCGATTAACGCTGCATGTCCTGTCCACCATAATCTGTGAGACTTAACTATCCTAACGATGTCTTGTGATTAGTACAGACTATGCAACTCATTATTATGTAACCTCCTACTCTACTCAGTAACCTCATCCCTTTGTTTCAAAAATCCAAATTTATCTTCTTCACCTAAGTTAAAATACTACGTTTCACGCCCATTGAGAACAACCGGTAAAAATATTGTTTTGTATATTTTAAGTTTTACATTCCTCGGCAGCAGGTGAGATCTAAATAATTTAATGACCGAGCAATATCATGTATTTCCCAACTGCATTTTGTTTTCTTAATTCCCAATATAATATCGTTGTGCTTGTTAAAAATGTTGCTAAATATTTAAACTCATTAACACTGTCAAATTATATGTTTACCGAAGTAGTTTATAAATTGTCGACCCCAATCTGTGTTTTCTGTGAGATAATATACTGAGTCTTTTCAGCGTTTATTTCTAAACCTATTTCTTTACTAGCCCCTAATGAAAAATTCTGCATTTCTTGCCATACATTTCTTAGCCTACAAAGCCAATAAAGCCAATAAAGCTAAGTTATTTGCTTAACTTATTCCTGTTATTTGAAGGCTTTCTAAAATAATTTTAATAAATCTAACTGCCTTGATAGTCACATAATATAAAGCGTTGGTCTTTCAATAGAATGATTTGCCTGTGACGGTTTATGTTATAATTATTTGACCACGTGTGATTAGAATGGTTTTCCACGTGTGATTTTCCTACGACTTTAATATGCAGCTATTAGTTTATTTTTTACTTGATTAAGTCGTTAATGACCTTGGTGTTGAAAGTATTTATAAAGAAAAATTATAAATAATCAATTAAAAACGTATGAAACATATAAAAACAGGCAGATACAGTACATAGCCTAAATAATAAATTAATCGATGTTATCAATTTCATAATGAAAACAAAAGTTTGGAAATAATTTTTTATTTTTGTGCCAAAAGAGAAATCGATTTTACAATACAGTATTGTTTAAATCGTTGGCTCGGCAGGAAACAAGAACACTCTAAAACTTAAATAATAAGTTCTAAATAAACAAGTTTGTTTATGAGCTAATGCTAAGAAATCTTTTTACTATGTCATCATGATAGCCTGGTTGGTGTTTCAATAAAATAATTTTACGCTTCCAAATAGTTTCTCAATATAATCCGTTTGAGACCCGCATCGGTGAGAATGTGGTCTACATCCATAACAAGCCTGTCTAATCTGGTTTGCCAGTAACTGGGAGGTAGGAGTTAGAATCTCGGTTGGGTGTACTGGAGCTGTTATTTTCTTAATTATTAACTATTTAATCTTTCTCCATTTAATGTAGATATATTTCCTCTGATTTCTATTTATCTCATCCCTATCACATTAGCGTGGTTAATGTATATGATTTCAACTCAAAAGGTTAGTAAGAAGCAGTGAAAAAAAGTACCATTTTTAGTGTTTTGTATTGTGTGTGGCCTTTTCTTTCACATTGAAACTAAAAAATGGATTAATTAAATTTAATGTGGATTCACACTTTTATCAACAAACCTAGAATAGTGTATACGTGACCTGCTATAAGCAAGCCGCGTGATTTCTGCGAGTTGAGCTCTGACATCTCATTGCAGGATGAAATAGTTTTAGCTCCATCCGATCTACGTCCCAATAATATATTTGCGATGATTAATTAATGTTCACAAATAAACAGCTCTATCCAGTGCAGTATGCACTGTGTAGCAAGAAACATATAAAAAGTGGCGTTGAGAATATTTCAAGCCACTCGGTGAGTGGAACGCACGTGTGTTGTTGATATGTGTTGCAACAAAAAACCTATAAAACAATAATTTTCGGTGAAGTAGAGAATTGAAATTAGTCGAGTAGGTTTCTAGGCTATCCCATATTCTCTGATAAGTATTAAAGTTTTTTAAATTTTATTATTAACATTTATAGAATATAGATGAAGGTGGCTAAAATCTCCAAAACTAATAGAAAAAAGCATGTAGGCATAGTATAAAATTGTAATATTTTAATCATGTTGATGCAAAGACCTCCACGAATAATAAGAGAATAATGAAGAATTTATTTAAGAAATTTTGGCCTAAATATTAAAGTATTAGACTATTAAAGTAAAAAACAACTTTCTTTTATGTAGAAAATTAAAATGGTGCAGGTAATCACAGGGACCATTCTGTTTATTTCACAGCCTATTATTTCATTAATGCTCTTTGTCAAATTATAATACTCTTTTTTCCAATATGTTATTGTAACAATGTGTATAATTTATGTTATCATATCTTATGACCGCTCTTAGTAATATGGCTTCCGTTTATTTATGCACTCAGTTTATAGTTTGATTAATGTTTCATTTCAAAGATTATTTTATAAGTTTTATTGTTAGATTTATTTGGTTTAAGAGTGTCATGCTTATGATATTGTAAAGTATATAAAGAGTACAGCCAGTTGTAGAACATCCTTCTTTTACAGAGTTTTTATATTTAACTTTTCACTTGAATTATCCGAACACTCTTAAACATCCTAGAAATCTAAAATTGGGATTTTTGATAGTTATTAAAATAATGTTCTCTAGAAAAGCTCAAAAAACAAACACGTATTTTTGAGGATTCAAAATAGCTGATTGACCTAGGCCAGAAACTTTGAAAATGAACAATTCTTTATTTAAAGTGTAAACTATTACTAAGTAACATGCGTTTGTTTTAACCCATTAACAACCACGTGTGTTGTGTCGCTCCTCTTGTTTTTACCATCACTTACAAGCAAGAGTCCAAAATATTGTGCCTAGAGAAGTTATAACTGAATTTTCAAAATAAATAATAGTTTTTAGAATACTTTCAGATTTTATCTCTATTTCTATTAATTTTGCGGTTTGTCACACAATTAAAACCTATAAAGGTTTTATATCTAATTATAGTTTAAGATTTGGTTACTTTTCCCTGTGGTTAACCTTATCTACTAAAAATATCCAAGTCACTTTAAAGTTTTCCCGTTAAAAGAAAGAGAAGAATAGCTAGTTTTATATAAAATGGTTTTTTTTTTGTTATTTCATAATTGTAGCAAGGAGAAAACGTTAATTAAAGTTAAGCAAGATTATAAATTAGAATAAATCTTATTCTATATTATTTCAAATAATTCTTAGCTTTCAAATTGTTGTCGCCATTTTGGAAAAATTTTGAATTCAAAATAACAGATCAACAAAAAACTACCCTAATTTAAAAAATAAATTTAACTTCAAATAATTAAATCTAGAAGTGTACCACTATAAAATCGTTTGCAAATATCCATACCAAATGTTAATTTAAATACATTCTTTATTTAGTTTCTATGTAAATGTTTAATAATATAAATATATTAATAATTATCTCTGTAAGAATATTATAATTATTATGAAACTATTCTAGATTTTATTTTAAGGTAAACAGTAATACTTTTACAAATGCTTACAAGCTTTTCATATTTGTAGTAAAAATGTTAGGAATTTTGGAAGCATATATTTGAATCAAAATGAATTTGGAATTTATTTCGCAAAGTAAAAATGTGAACCATTACATTATCATTCTGTTTACAAAGAGACATTA
Source organism: Timema monikensis (assembly GCA_902151445.1). NCBI lineage: Eukaryota > Metazoa > Arthropoda > Insecta > Phasmatodea > Timematidae > Timema > Timema monikensis. Next base: position 377,851 of record CABFVZ010000528.1, read on the forward strand.
AAATATTTCTTCCGAGTCTTTGATAAAGTAAGATATTTATGAGATTAAATCTTTTCTTAGGAAACACGATTATCAGTATTTTATTTATATTTATCTTTAGTTCAGTTTTAAGGTATTTTAGTTATAATATGTTACATTATTTTAAAGACTTTAATGTTTCCAATTTGCCTTATTTTATCATAAATAACTATGTGGAGGTATATTTTAAATACCACAATGGCCCTGATAGGGGTCGTTTGGATACACTGGTATAAAGCAATAGCCCACCAAAGTGGACAAGCGGGTTGAGGCGTCGATTTCATTGTTCTGGTTTTCCAGTGATAGGTAAGTCAGGGTACAAGACAATTCAGGGTGTACTGAAAGTGTTTTTCTTATATGTATTGCTACTATACACGCTCTCGAATGCGAGTAAAATTTATCTAATCTATTAGTGATAGGTGATAGCCAAACATCTGGATAGCCCAAATTTGTAGAAAGACGTGGTGCAATTCGACTAATTTTTTCAGTTGGTAATACGTCAAAATACAGAATTAAATGTTCCTGGTTTTATTCCTGTTAAGGCCGAAAAATTTGTCATTAAATGAGGGAAAGGGGCTTCCCATTTCACAGTGATAAACTAATGGCCGCGGAACTGCATGTTGTATTTATTCTAAAATAAATATAGTTTTTAAATCTTGTGTGGACATAATAATCAGTTGTTTCAGAGAGTGCTTTTGAATATCCTAAGAAAAACGTGTTGCAAAAAAAAAAAATCTTCGCAATCACAAAGTTGGTTTATGATAAGTATATATATTCAATGACACTTTCAATATATATATATATATATATATCCTAATGGTCTGAAGGCTCACATTAATAGGAGAAGATTCATAAGTAAACTTCACGCAATATCCATGAAACTTTTTTAGGGTCATAAAAACGTTTATTGAGATCAGTAGCCGCGTCTAAAGAATAAAAAATGCACTTTTATTACACTTTTACAAGAGTCCAAACAATCTTCCTCAACGAATTTTAAAAAGTGATAAAATTTTGCACAATTTTATGGTACCTTAACCAAATATATTTTCATCGACAGTTTTGACTTACTCAATAGTAAAAATGTTTCACGTTAAATTAGGACCACCATGAGTAGTTTGGGGCCAATCAAACGGTACCGATTTAGAAATATAGATTAATTGGGGTTTTCTTCCGCAAATATTCTATTGCAGTTTGCTAAGTGAAAACACATTGTTCAAAGGAAGTCAAATCTAATTAGATGTTATGTTAAATAGTAATCGCAAGACCATTATTTAAGTGTTATATTTTTTTCTCCTAGTCTTTGTGATCGTTCGGACTTTATTCATATTATATTTAAGATAATTGAGTTGGACTAAAAAATACAAGAATTTTAGACTAAGACTACCCACTTTTTTATAAAGGAAACAATACCCTTAAAATGTCTGACCTACCCGTGAATTGTTATCCAATCCACCATAATAGTGATTTGTTAAAACATACATTACATTACATTACATTACATTGCACTACACTACACTACACTACACTACACTACATTACATTACATTACATTACATTACATTACATACTAGTTTAATCATTTACTTACTGGAAATCAGTTTTGGTCTTGCTTTCAAACAAACTAGAAACGACACAAATTTCCAAATTGAAGGTCATATTTACTATACCAAATTATTTATATAGTTATGAAAATTTAGTCTAGGAATGAATCTCTTAATACATGTAAATCTTGTTATTAATATTTTAATGAGGTAAAATAAACATTTTTAAACGATTACTTTTACTATAATCTTGTGATTTGAACTTATTAACAAGTATTTCATAAAAACATTACCTACTTAAATAGAAACTAAAAGCATATATTGTCATTACCAAATTACTTCATAGGTTTTTTACAAAAGCAGCTTTGTTATAGTTGAATTTTCTCCCTGTGCACACTAGAAGATTAAAATATATTAGCAATATTTTCTTGAAAAAGACGATAAAAATCTATGGTGGTATGCAAGTGACCCACACGTAACGGCGGGCATCCATGTATCCATCCACTCTATCAGCAGATTTACACCATGAAGCAGGGATAAGGAAGATAGAATTGAGTGCAAATATGAACGCGTGAAAAGTCAAATTAAAGTGGAAAACCTCTTAGTAAAGTATAAATTATATTATTCCGTCAGAATTCAAACACTAACCTCTCCATCACTGGAAAACTAAACAAGACGAGACTCATTTATCCAAGTTATCGTCCGTACGGATAAGCTCGTTATAAATTTTAAAACTAACATTTAGGTCAGCATTAATAAATATTATATTTCCCAGTTTTTATGATATTATAACGTTTGAATTAAGCCGCTTCAGTGTAACCACAAATGATAAATATATGTTTATGATGTGTTAAGGAAGTTAGATTTGAGGGATACAATGATACACATGAACACGCACAGGCTTACAAACAGAACAAAACCGTTATTATTTTCTATGATAGCGCTATAATAGTAAAAATTATATTAGGGTGCTGGTTTTTTTTTCTAGCACGTCTCACTACACTTTCTTGTTATACATTTATTATTGCTATTATTGTTTTAGGTATTTAACGTGCCACCTTCCGAACTGACTGATTATATCAGCACACGATTTGTGAGTCAACTTAAATCTAGGACTGACAAAACATCCAGCATCTCCGCCCGTCAATTAATCAATGTGATCAGGGTAACCCCAAATTCACTCATAGTAAATTTTTCGCCTGTGCCAGGAATAAAACCCAGGACCCTTAGACAAATAAATGTATAAGCTACCGACTAAACTAAGGTGTTGGACAAGGGATTTTACTAATTACGCTAGTGTGATAAATATTGCAGAGGCAGAATTTCTACTTAATATACCCTTATTTATGAGGAGAAAGTGTGAGAAACAACTTAAAAAATACATCCTGAGTAAAACCATCCGAGATTCTACCAACTACCACCCCATCACTGTAAAATAAAACTAACCAAACCCACACAACCCAAACTACCTAGCTTTTAATCAGATTTTAATTCTTAAAAAATTCACAATGATGAGAACAAGGGCAAAAAGGTCAGTTTGGGCCGATTTGCCGATGACGGATAGGCCGATGTTTGAATTTCAGCCTGGTATGCTAAATTGTTTTCTTCTAAATGATTTTCATCCTCCTTGAGTGCAATGTAGACTTTTATCAATAACTCGAAAGCTTTCATCTATTCTCAGTTAGTATAAAATACGTATAAGGCCCCAACGAGTAGTAAGAATCATATAAAAAAAGGCATCATAAATGTCCAAGTGCCAAGCTATGCCTTGCTTTGCTAGGATTTATCTTATTTCTCTTGTATTGTACATACTTTATTCATATACCGTACTTATTCTGTTATTAGGAAGAATCAGTTTGATAAAACAACCAGCTATTTTACAATCTTTGTTTACTTAACATCAGGTAGCTGAGTATACAATACATCAGTGGCGGCTTGTGTATAGGCACTGTGGAATTCCACCACTCCCTATTTCCACTTGATATTAACGATAACATTTAATATAATCAGTCCTTTTTTCTTTAATTATTTCTTTATTTTTTTAGTACAATATATATTACTTAAGCTTAATGTCAGTACTTAAGTAGCCATCCCCCAGTCGATGAAAAATATACAAAAATCTTTGTATGGAACTGTGTGCTTCACAGTGCCAGCGACGTGGTGCTTGACTGTTGTGCGCATGTGCACCTATAAGGGGTGGGGAGGAAGGTGGGACTGCCAGGTAGAGAGAGCACTGTTTTTATCGCAATGCCGACTCTGGCGTGATGGTGGAAGGAAGTTTATTTTTACTCAACGTGTGTTGTTCTTAAAAAACGTGTATCATATTCTTGAATATGAATTAGATTATTATTCTGCTTCCAGCTATTATATTTGATTCATTTTTTCTTGGTTATTTTATTTAACAGAAAGACTAAATGCGCTTGCAGTACTTTCAATGGAGAAACATTTCCTCAATTGTCATCAAGAGATAAAAGAGAAAATTATTGAATTTTTGCGTAAATTAAAACAAGAAGAATGGATTTTATTTTTAAATGAATAGATCAAGCTTGAACTGTAAGAATTTAAGTTAACGTAAGTAAAAAAGTTTGGTTTTTTTTGTTAAGATTTTATCAAGTTCCTGACTAAATTATCTTTTTATGCACGTTTTTTACATTTTACACAATTTTAAAACAGGATAAAAAAAATTCAAGAGCACCACCCCCACTAAATTTAGCTACGATCCGCCACTGGAGTACATAATCCTATAAAGATAAATATATATATTAAAGTTTTGATGATAAAAAATATAATAATATTCAGAAAAGTCAATGAACATATATGAATAAGATAATAAATATTTAAAATCAGAACAAATTGTTACAAAATAAAGGTTTGAGTAAATTTAATAATTTACTTTCAACTTAAAGGTTTAATGACATTACATGAGTGTTCAATGACACTTAAAAATATTATTTCAGGGTAAAAAGGCATAGCCGTTATTAAAATTACAATTTTGATTAAATATAAATAATTTATTGTACTAACTATATATTTAGGTTATATGGCACGATTTATTTGGAAGCTTGAAGTATCTTATCTTTAACCGTGAGGTGATGCATAAAATATTATGAATGAAATAATTAATGACTAATGATTCATATATAGGAAAGGTGTATGAATAATCATAAGTGTTTACCATGGTAAGTGAATACACTTCCTTACAAAGCTATAGAATAAAATAAAATAGGTCTGTGAAAACTTCGAGATTTCATATTAGAATTCGAATCTAACAAGGATTCGATTTGAAATTATGTCTCGTGGTATTTTAAATATCCAAAATTTAAATACTAATAGATCCCAAATTCAAATTTAACGGAATTTAACTATAATATAAAATTTAAACCTTTGGATAATTTAACATTTTTTAGAAAACTCATGGTATTCTTTTCTAAAAATAGTCAACAATTTAATCTTGACTTTTAAAGGAAATCTATGTAAGAATATTTAAATTTTATTGAAACATATCAACATACATTATTTGACTGTAACAAAGACACTAAAATATTACATAATTTTTAATAATATTAAAATGGTATACACACAGTTTTTATGGATTTACATTATGGTTGATTCCAATTAAATAAATAATATAGTCCAATTTTGTATTTGAAATAAGTTCATAAAACAATGCTCGATTCAAATCCTATTTAAAACATTTAAAATTTAGACCATAAGTAGTTTGTAACCGATTCAAAAAATTATATATCATTAAATTTGATTCGTAATTGATTCGAGTTAGTAAGCAAAGATTAGAATTCATCTTATAATGAAAACTTTTGAATTGGTAGAGGCTTAAATAAAATGTAACAAAAAAAAAAGGCACCTCTTATTCAAGTATTTAGTTATCTATATCACTTCATGAAAATTGTTGTAGGTGTAAATTCTTAGTTTTATTCGTGCCATTATATAGTCTGTGATATTTTTACAACAGACAGAACCCTGTTAACAACCAGACTAAAGTGTAACGTGAATGAGCGAGCGCATTAAAGAAACAGGAATTTGTTCAATTATCATTATTTCTCTTTTACGTTTGAAAAATCTTGTCGGTATGGAAGATGCACACACTTATAGCAGTAAAAGCCAGGACTTTTTTTTGACCACCTCTCCAATGTAACATAAAGAATAGAGATCCCCTTATAAATTAAAAGTAGCGAAAAAAATACCACATTGACATTTTAATATACTTAAACTATCAAGTTAAATATATTGAGTCATTGTTCATACTACTATTTAGAATAAAAAATTAAATGTACTAACGATTCAAAGTATTTTAATTGTTTTGTAATGTGGACAACAAAGATTGAACAATAAATTTAAGGATCAAAGTAATGTTCATTTACAAAAAACTGAATAAATCTGTGTGAATTATATGACGTATTATTATGGTTATTATAAATAATCGTACCGTCCTTTTTTTAAGTATAGCCTCGCATATTTTTACCAGTACGGGTTACACACTTATGTTCAAATTACGCTGATTGTCTTAGGAATGAGGATGGTAATATTTAGAGGAAGTGTGTCCGAATCTGCATGGATGGATATTTGAAAACATACTTGGAAAAAACCTCAGTACACTCTACTGAGATTCGAGCCTCGATCTCCCCGCCATTGACAGTCTCGTCTATTGAAGAGAGTAGCGCCTTAGACCATGCATCCGTCAAAGCCGTTAAATGTGCGTATTGGTGGTTGAACTGTGTAAGTCATCGGTCCCGTAATTATACCGTATGACTGGGTTGCTGGAGTTTGGATCCTGGTCAGGTCTACTTGGTGTAATTTTTCCTAATGAACATTCAACCATTCCTCCAAAGAATATTGATGCATTTTTTTATCAGCTCGGTTACCTCGTTAAGAGAGAGATATATGGATAGTCTAGATGGGTAATATAATGCAATTAATCAGATAAGAGGAGAGTGATGCCTTTGCTCGCGTAATATTCTGTGTATGTGTTAAACTCCAGAATTGAAATTGGCCATTTTACGACTTGGGAGAATTTTTGCTCATTCCTTGAACTGGATTCTTCGCTTGTCCATTCAAGAATTTTATGGATCTTGTGCTGCCCAGTTCACGGACTGGCTAATTTATGAACTGGGCAGCTCCAAGCACCAAAAAATTCATTAAATAAATGCATTTTTGACGGTCTAAAAATGGACAATCGAAGAAAGGGTTCCCATCTCAGTGGCCACACGTCTTAGCCACTACTCTCGCAGTATACTATACTGTTGATGATAGGGAAATCAAAGTTTGAATCTCAGTCCGTTGTACTGTAGCTTTTACAAACTTGTTTTCCTCTTCCCTTCTATGCAAATGTGAGAACACTTCATCTAAATATAGCCATCCTTATTCTCAAAATTGTCAGAGAAATCAACACGTTAGCGTATTACCCACACGAGTATTAAAACGTGGTGCTAAAAAAAAGGTTTGGTTAAAACATTTAATAAATTTGAAAATATAAGGTTATGTTAGTATAGTATGTAAAAACTAATTTCAGTTATGCTTGTAGTAGATATGGCAATATTAAACATTTGGTAAAAAAAAGTCATGAAATATTTCCCCAATTAGTAAAATGATCAATAGAACAAATTATTCATGAAAATTGAAAAAAATTTCCCAATTCGTGAAATGGGCAGTTTCAACAATGGGGGTTAAGAATGACCTTAAGATCGGGATGATCTCTGGATGGCTAAGTGATAGAACATTGGTGTGCTAAAACCATGTTTCTGGGTACGATCCCACCTTTCCAGGTGCTATTTTTAATCTATTTGAGTAATCTATCAAGACTTCGAAAATTCAAGATAAACGGAGTCTGCGTATTTAATACTGTAAATAAATATTATTAAAAAGTATTTTGATAAAACGATGTATTTTAATAATATAGATTTTTTATTTAGATTTTAAAGTGTACTTTCTAATAGCAGACATATTTTATCGACTGTATTTTGAATTAGTTCTACCTTGGAGAGTAATTAATAGTATCAAACAAAACAAAAAGGAATATTAAATTAATCTTCGCATATTTGAAAAAGATTTTTAATATTTTATTGGATTAATTTTTAAACAGTGTGTAGCTAAATAATACTTTCTTAGAATTTAAACAAAGATTCATGCCCATTTTGAACCAGTCTCAACCACAACATCTAATATTGCTCAAGAGCATGTTAGGTAAGTCACCATTCTACAGTGCTCACGAAAATCACTATATTGATGAAAGGTCAAGGAAGATTTTAAAATAACATGTCTGATTAGTAAAAGAAAAAATGTTTTAGTAATGGAGGCGTAGGTGTAAAGACAAGGTAATAATTAGGCTCAAACACATTTACGTGTGAAGTTGGCCAAGGAATAAACAATCATATGGGATAATTTGCATACCTCACACATTGCAACACGTACTGGCAGCTCGGAATAGTTTGAGGAAAAGATTGAGCTACCACAAGGAACTAACAATCATATTTGATATTTACATAACTCATCATTTGCACTTCATACTGAAAGTCTTAAATAAATTGGGACAATTGTGAAATTTCCACAAGAAACTAGCTATTAATGTGATAATGTACTAACCTTAACATTTTCTTCTTGTTCTGAGAGCCTGTAATATCTTGAGATATTAGAAAATATTCAACAAAGAAATGGAAATTACAGAAAAAAAAAATCTGTACAACAGACATACCACACCTGGTACTGACAGCTTGTAAAATCTTGAGTTATGCGAGATGCTGCCACAAAGAGGGGGGGGGGCATGTATATTGCATACATATTACACCTTGTACTGACTGGTTGGAAGGTGACTTGGAAATCTCGAGGTAGACCTACGGGTGAAAATTCTACAATGTCCTATGCTTGCATAGTATATATTATAAAATGCCGTCCCACTCTTAAATTGCAGTAAAGGCTCTTAGAATATTTAGGTACTCTTTTATTCTATCCCATTGGTTTTCCCATAGACACTGTCCTTTTTATAACCAATATAGTTGCCGTTTTGTAGCTTAAAACTGAATATAGTTATTTAAATGATAATAGCATTCTATATTATATAGTATCCACTGATGCATCTGGTGAAAGCAATATATAAAGTAAAACACATTTGGGACCTCTTATTTATAACATAATACAAAAACTAACATTGTGTTAGCTTACTTATTTTCACGAATTTCCAAATATATTAAGCCATTAAGCCACGTTTACACGGGTTGAAAGTATGGTCAAGCTTTCACGCTCTGGAAACTGCTCGAGTAAACTCGAACTGAGACATGCGTTTAAAAGTGTTGCACAGAGGTCGTAAATTTTGTGGTGGTTTTCAAATTATAAATTGAAGCTCTATTGGAACGATTGCTGTGGTGATAGATTTGCTTTGATTTGCTGTGTTCATTCTGGAACTGCAAAACCTTCTATTTTCATTGCGGTCACATTACTCTCTACGGTTTGGTTTCTCGCATCTTTGTTTTTGTATGATTTATTTAAAGTTTGCCACAAATATATCTCTGCCTCATAAAAATTTACGAATTTCATAAGTCTCATGATTCCTAAGCGACATATTAATAAAATTTGAGCAGGTAAACTCATCACTTCATGACTCTCGACTGTCTGCAAATCTGACACTTTTTTTTAGCACCACGTCTTAGTACCTTTTCAGGTTATATGCCTATGTACTAAGTATTACACTAATGGGTTATGGATTAGTAAGGCTTTGTTTTGAAAAATGCACCCGGATTTGTATGGATGGAAAGTGAAAAATAGTTCAGGAAAACCACACTCATTGCACCCAACCGGAATTGAACCTCAACCTCCCCTTAATAAATTATAAAATCTCTGTCGAGAAGTTGATGAATTTGGTCGTGATTACGTACTCGCACCGTTTACACGTAGCTAACTTGTAGTTGTGGTAGCGAGCGCGTGAAAACTCTATTAATTTCTCAACCCGTGTAAACGCACCTTACTCTCGTTCCAGTTGTCAGGGACAGACAATAAATATTTTATAGTGATTGTAGAAATAGTCACAAACAACGCCTGCATGGTTTGAAATTGATATCTTATACACAAGCATTGGCGGCTCGAAGCTAAAATTAGTGGGGCTTCTGTTGCTCCTGAAAATGTTTAGCCTTTGTTTTAAAATTGTGTAAAAAGAAAAAAAAATTATAAAAAGATAATTTACTCAGGAACTTGATAGAATCTTAAAAAAAAAAAACTTTTTACTTACTTTAACTTAAATTGTTACAGTTTCAAGCTTGATCTATTCATTTAAAAATGTAATCCATTCTTCTTGTTTTAATTTGCGCAAAAAGTTAAATAATTTGGTCCTTGATCTCTGGATTATAAGTGAGGAAATATTTCTCCATTGAAAGTACTGCAAGCGCATTTAGTCTTTCTGTTAAATAAAAGAACCGAAAAAAAATTAATCAAATAGAATAGCTGTAAGCAGAATAATAAAGTAATTCTACACTATTCTACACTTTATCACATTCAAGAATATGGTACACGGATTTTAAGCACAATACACGCTGAGTAAAAAAACTTCCTTCCACCATCACGCCAGAGCTGGCACTGCGAGACGAACAGCGCTCTTTCTACCTGGCAGTCCCGCCTTCCTTTCCATTCCCCTCCTATGTGCGCATGCATACAACAGTCGAACGCCACGTCGCTGGCACTGTGCAGCGCACAGTTCCATACAAAGATTTTTGTATCTTTTTCATAAACTGAGGGATGTTAGAATATAGTAATTTGTTCCTAAATACCCAGCCTGTACATTGTTGCACTCTGGTGGTAATCTTATTAACTATTGTGAATCGAATGGGTCTTGTTTTGTAAATAATCTCTGTTTTGTTAATCGTTGTAAAAAAAATGAAGAATCATCACAACCTATAATTTTACTCAAAATACGTTTCTTTAAAGATCAAAATACGCTTTTAAAGGTTATAGGACGAGGAATAGTTCCTAATGCGTTTTTGGTTCTCTAAAGATAAAACGAATCAGATTCGTAGTATTTTGTTGCTCAGCATATCCATACAGCTGGGGCTGTTAACGTCGCAAGAAAGTTATTTTTCGTGAGCATATTAAGTTTTGTGTAATAACATTTGAGTGAACATTATCACGGGAACATTCATGTTTATCAGTTAAACGAAAAATTGAAGTTTCATTAATTGTAGGCAAGTAAGTTTATTTACTTAATTGAGTTCGTTTCTGTAAGAATAGACCTTGATCTAAACCTTGAACCTTAGTCCAAATGCTGGAAAAGATCGACATCTCAAGCGTTAATAAATTTAATGGTAATAACTGCCAGCAGTGGAAGTTCCATTTGACATGCGTTCTACGCGCCAAAGGTATTTTCAAAATCACAAAAGGTGAGAATGCTATGCCTACTGAAAATGCAAATAAGGCAATCGATATATGGCAACAAAGGGACGCCGTAGTTATGTTCACCCTTACTGCAGCTATGGAGCTCAGTCAGATTGCATTGATTGAAAACTGTAAATCGTCCTATGAAATTTTAAGCGAACTAGATTTCATTTACGAGCATCTGATCAGAAACAAATAAAATTTTAGTTCATGAGTGTTTCTAGCATTATCAGTGGAGCTCGGCTGACTCAGTGGCTCAACACATCTCCAAAGTGGAAGCACTTCTCCGACAAATAAAAGAGATCGGAGATTCCTTCAGCGATCTATCTATCATGACCAAGATCTTGAGTAGTTTACCTCTGAAATATAAGAGTTTCATACAGGCCTGGCTTTCCACGAGTGAGGACAAAAACACCATCAACAATTTAATGACATGTCTGATTGATGAAGAGGCGAGCCTGACTAAGCGAGAAGAGCAATAAACTGCCTTAGCTTATATAGATAACCGAGAAAATAGATCTCGTGGACATAAACCACAATTTTATGAAGCAGGAATACAAAGTAACCAAACCATTAGAAAACTTGCCTGCTACAACTGCCAATGTAAAGGCCACCTTGCCCGTGAATGCTGGAGTGAAAAGAAAAATCGTCCAGTTCCTGATAAAGGCAAAACTAATCAGTCAAATATTTCTGCCTGTTAAGGAAGCAAATGCATGTATTTCTTTTTCTGACGAGAATACCTGGACCATGGATAGCGGGGCTTCCAGACATATGACATGGCACAGAGACCACTTTGTCAAGTTTGAAGAGTTTAGTGATGGTTCTTCTTTGAGTTTTAGTGACAACCACAAGCTTTTTGTCAAAGGGAAAGGTGATGTGATGATTCGGAAGTTGCTGAATGGTCATTGGTATGACTCGGTCATTAGAGACGTCCTATTTATTCCGGACTTGAAAAAGAATCTTATGTCTTAAGGAAAAATCACCAAGCTAGGAATGAGAATTGTTAAATCAGACAATTTTGTTGAAGTTTTTGAAAAAATAAAGTTGGTTGCTTGTGTTGAATGCCAGCCAAATAACCTGTATAAAATGCTTTTTCAGACTATAACCTCAAATGAAGCCAATTCTATCACTCAGACTAGTTAGAGGCTATGGCACGAACGCCTCGGACACATAAATGTTCGAGCTTTGAAGGAGTTAGTTTCAAAAGACTTTTTTGAGGGTGTAGAGCTGAGTGATGTAGACAATTTCTTTTGCCCTGGCTGCGTATATGGAAAGAGCCACAGGCCCTCGTTCAACAACCCAACCCACCAGAATATGAAAGTTGGTGAGTCAATATACAGTGATCTTGGTGCCATGCCATTCGAATCTGTAGGAGGAGCTGAGTACTTTGTTACTTTCAAAGATGACTACTCTGTCTACAGAGCTGTATCTTTCATTAAACATAAAAGTGATACACCACAGTATTTTAAAGATTTTTGTGAGATTGTAGAAACCAAATACAAGCGTAGTGTCCAAATACTCTATACAGACAATGGTAAAAAGTGTGTAAATGAGGAATTTCATGATTTTCTTGCCTCAAAAGGGATCTTAGCAGAGAAAACAGCGCCATACACACCCGAACAAAACTTTCGCTCAGAGAGAGATATGCGTACATCTATAGAAGGTGCCCGGGTGATGCTTTGCAGCAGAGACCTTTCCCAAGAGCTTTGGGTGGAAGCTGTAAATTGTGCTGTATACATATTAAATCGTATGCCTACAAGGCAGGCTCATAACGCCACACCCCTGGAACTGTGGACTGGCAAAAAGCCTCAACTGTCGCATGTAAGGACATTTGGATGTGAAGCCTATATGCTGGTGCAAAACGGAATAAATAAGTTGGACAGGAAATCAAAGAAGTTGATACTTATTGGATATTATGGAAATTCTACAAACTACAGGCTGTACGATCCTGACACAAAGAAGATTAGTATATCAAGAAATGTTCTCTTTAATGAAGCACAACGAGGTTTTGAAAAATCTATCCACTACTAGCCTACGAGAATTGACTGTGACGAAGAAGCTGAAGTCGAGAGACAAGAATCCTACAAGACTAAGAAGACATCCCCACACCCAGAGACGGGTGAGCCACCGGAAGAAATTCTTCAAAAGGACGAATCACACAAAATGTCTAGGCCCACACATATCCTCAGACCTCATAGTGTTTTAAAGCCACCAGCAAGATTCACTTATAATCTTCTCTGCGCTTAAGAACATATTCCTAGTACTTATTCTGAAGTGATTACATGCCCGTACAGACTCATGTGGGAAACTGCTATGAAAGAGGATGTTGACGCATTAGAGACAAATGACACATGGGCAATGGTATCAATACCTGAAGGGCAGAAACCCATCGACTCAAAATGGGTCTTTAAAATTAAAATAAATTCTACGGGTGAGATTACGAGATACAAAGCATGTTTGTGTGCAAAAGGGTATACACAAATGTTGGGAATAGACCACAATGAAACATATTCCCCAAAAACTCGCTATGAATCGAGTAGAGTGCTCCTCTCTATTGCAGTTAGATTTGATTATGAGCTAACCCAATTTGATGTCAAAACCACATTTCTTAGTGGAGATCTTGAAGAAGAGATATACATGAGTCCTCCAGAAAGGATACAGGTGGATTCAAATGTTGTTTGTAAACTCAATAAGTCTTTTTACGGTCTGAAGAAATCTTCACGATGTTGGAACATAAAGTTCGACAAACTCATAAAGAATTTTGGCTTCAGGCGATTTAATAGAGATAAGTGTATCTACAAAGCCGATGTTAAGGAGAATCGTGTCTTTCTAATCCATTTTGTCGACGATGATCTTGTGATGAGGCCAAATAAACCATAATGCAACGTTGTAATCAATGAGTTGCAGAAGGGTTTTGAGATCACGACATCATCAGTAGAATTCTTTGTGGGGATGCAGATACGTTACAACAGAGAAGATGGCACACTCTTCATTGGACAATCAACTTACACACACCAGATTGCTAAAAGATTCAATCTTCAGGACATTAATCTTTGTAGCGTGCCTGCAGATTCCAATATTCACCTACAAGCCGCAGTAGAAGATCAAGCAATGAAACATGTACCATATAGGGAAGCAGTTGGTGCATTAATATGTATTTGTACAGTCAGTCGCCCTGATAGAGCGTTTGCAGTGGGGCAGGTCATCAAATATTTCAACAACTTTGACAAAAACCACTGGAAGTGTCAAGAAAATCATTAAATATCTCAAAGCTACAGCCAACTATGGAGTCATGTATCGAAAGTCCAAGGAACCAATTACGATTGTGGGATATTCATACGCTGATTATGCTGGAGACCTTGATACAAGACGCTCGAGAAAGGGGGGTACATATTCAAGATCTTGGATGGTCCTATTACTTGGAGGAGTACTAGGCAGCAAACAGTAGCCCTATCAACCACCGAAGCTGAATATATGGCAGTCTCAACAGCATCTAAAGAAGCTATGTGGCTTAGAACTATGTTCATGAACATCTTTGAAGAAGTCGTTGCACCAACGGTGACCTTCGTTGACAATCAAAGTGCCATAAAACTTGTGAAGTATCCGGAATACCACAAGTGTACCAAGCACCTAGACATTCGCTACCACTACATTCGGGAGCGATTTGAACATGGGGACATCGAGCTGCGATACACCACATCAAAGGATCAGCTTGCCGACCTCCTTATGAAGCCATTACCACGTGAGGTTTTTCAACGACTATGTGCCGATTTGGTAACCGAGTTTTCTTGAAATGGTGAATACATTTAGTTTATTTGTGTGCTCAGCGTGTTGGCTCACATATACAAATATAAATATGTATTGTATGTATAAACATGTTTGTGGACGCTCATTAAGTGTGTGTGTTAGAATATAGTAATCCGCTCCTAAATACCCAGACTGTACATTGTTGCACTCTGGTGGTAATCTTATTAACTATTGTAAATCGAATGGGTCTTGTATTTTTTTAAATAATCTCTGTTTTGTTAATTGTTATAAAAAAATGAAGAATCATCCCAGCCTATAATTCTACTCAAAATACGCTTTTAAAGATGGCTACTGAAGTACTGACATTAAGCTTAAGGAATATATATTGTACTGCAAAAATATAGACAGAATTAAAGAAAAAAAATACTCATTATATTAAATGTTATCAATAATATTAAGTGGAAATAGGGGGTGCTGCAGTTCCGCAGTGCCTGTACACGAGCCACTAATGTACACAAGATTTAACAAAATTCTAAAATGTATTATATTTAATGAAATATTTAAAGTAAAACAAAAAAAAGTTGTCCTGATATAAACCTTGTTTCTTTTGATTTTACATGGGTACAGTAGGTGAAATAAATTATTATAATAATTCGCATTTATTTATTTTTGAAACTACAGGTTAATGCCACCATTTTATTTATATGTGGTGACGTTTTGAAGATGTAGAGGTGAACACATGATTAACACTCTGCCCGGGATTGAAGAGTACAGCACTATTAAACACTTGTTACGTTGAAAACCTATATAGTTGTGTCAGTTCATCCCATTTACATAAAAATTGATAATATTGGTTACACGTACAACGTTTAGTGAATCTTACATTCATCATAGATACAGATATATTTATTGATGTAATTAAATATGCTGTTTTGTTGCAATTACCAAGACAATGTTAAATATTTTAAAATATATTTCATGATCAACAATTTACTATATCATAACCTACTTTTGGGTGAAGAAACCTACTACCCACAGTTCAGGTTGATATGTCTAAGGTGGTACAATTTCTCACCATTAGTAATCAGGCCAGGGTTCGAATCTTGGATGAATTCACTGGCATTAGTCCAACACCCTACCCTAGTCGGTAGTTTGTGTACTAACTGAGATAGGGATCTCGGATTCCATTCCCGGCATGGTCAAAGATATATTATTATTAAATTATCAAATAGGAGAACATGTCAAACAGGTTGCCTAATTAGGCTTATTAATGTGGACTATCCCAAAATGGTGGACAAGTAGACTAGTAGTGTCAAGATCATCTGGCGTGGTTTTCCAATAACAAAGATTTGAGCTTTTAATCCCAGCCGAGTGCACAAAGGTTATTAATTGCTAACATTCTCCTCCCGCTTCTTCACGCTAATGCAAGAACGTTTAATCTTAATTATTCTTTCCCATCCTTGACCCATTAATGTAATAATGTAATTAACCTGGATGGCTAGTATAAAGCCCCCTCTTGGCCACCTCATCATCTAAAAATAGAGATTACGTTGGTCAAAATTATCTTGGACCCGTGTTCTAAAACCCCTAATATTATAGCGACTTGGCAATCAGTAGTGCACACTAATATTACAGTGAATTGGAAATTAGTAGAGCTCAATGATTTTTATTTTTATTTGAGGTATCTAACGCGCACTTTCTGAAACGACTGGTTATATCAGAATACAAATTATAAGCTAAATAAAATTTAGAAGAGACACAGCGCCCAGTTCCCAGTCATTAAAAGGGAAATCCACATCCCACCAATGATATATTTTTCGACTATACTTAGAATTGAACCGTGATCACTTAACTCAGTAGGACACCAAATTTAAGATTGATCTAAGGTGTTGAACCTCCACACCAGTAGATTGGTTACCTCTTAATGATGCTTCCCCTTTTCTTCCTTATACATACACTTAATGATTACGGTCTCACCCAGGGCCGTAGCCAGAACATTTTGAGGTAAAGAGGGTATGTAAGAAACTAGGATAGGTTACCGCTTTAATTAGAAAATCTTAGCGCTAATGGTGCTTCAAAATAAAATTTATAGAAGGCGTTATTAATTTTATATATAATGTTAGTAAATATGGAAACTTAGGCTAGTAATTACAAAATACACATTTGTGTGCGTAGTAAAAATAATATTATTGAAACACAAAATAAAATATATACCTTTTAATTAATTGAGTTTTATTCAATTTTAAGTGATGGTGGGAGGGTTCAAACTTCTCCTCCCTGGTCTGGTATAATCCTACTGTGTGCCCTCAAACCAAATTCGTTCGATATTTAACTTATAGCTAGATAAGGAATAATAGGGCTAACTGAAGATTTTTTTTAATCCCTGAAAATATTTCTATAAGCTAATTTTATGTCTATATTCCTAATAATAAGTAGAGGACAAAATTTACAAAAAATAACAATTTTAACGCATAACTTCAACATACAAAATATACATAGCTATGCTTTTGTACAGACATATTCAGAATATTTTCAAGAATGTCCGCTTTTACTTTAAACTATTATAGATGAAAAACTCTTCAAGTAAAATCAACTTTTTTTCGTTATAAATATAAATATTAAACTGGCTCTTACGATAAGGCGTTCGGGATAGGTAACCATGAAATAAGAACATATATAAGAAACATTTTGAAACAGATTAGTTGTGATAAATCTGGGAACAGTCAAATATATTTTAGCGCACAATTATTGGGATGTTTAATTAAAAACTAATAATAATTACTCGTATATACGAGTATTAGTGATCACATTTTTTGATGCTATTCCTTACTTTATAATAGATACCCCAGCGAGATAGTACGAGCAGTATAAATATCAATTATGACCTGGCTATTTTGTAGTCCTTCGTAATAATTAACTAAAATTACGAGGTTGGTAAAAATGTATATAATTATTACTAAATATTTTATTAATAAACTATTTCCCTCCTTTATTATTCCACTCTCTCAATGATCCTTCTTCATTTTATATAGTTAGTTTATTATTATGTAATTTAGACATTTTGATTTTCATAAAATACATACTATAATTAAGTAACTTTAATCATTGACTTAGTACGGTTTTATTTTAAAAAATTGAAGTAAATCGTAAGTTGGTCTAGGCTATGTAATACTTCTTACCTGGGTGCTAAAGGCCCTCTGAAATTAAATAAATTAGTGTTTATTAACTGGATAAAGCATTATTGTATGGTAACATTTATTGAAATCCATTAATTTTGAAATTTATAAGTGACAATGTATAAAACAAATTATTACTCTTTTTATAAAAGAAAAGAATATACAAAAAGAGTCAAATGTTTATTTAATATCTACAAGCTTTTGCCCGTGGTTTCACTAGCATAAATTACACACAACCATTTCTGTTTCCAGCCTAAATCTTGGGTCAGTTTTTTATTCAAGTCATATATTTTTCCGTCACCAGCTTACTAGGCCTGTAGTATTATTATTATTATTATTATTAGCACCGCGTCTTACTACCCGTTCGGGTTATACGCACTTACGCTAATGTGTAATGGTAGGGTGATAGTGAGATGAAATGAAGGACCTACAGTTTAACGTGGAATCCGAACCACGGTGGAGGCCTGGCATTCCCCACATTCACAAGGCCTGTAGTAGCTCCATATGCCTTATACTCTAACTTAAGACTAGTACATCCACAACATCCAGTCCCCAGCCATTAATTCATCACTGTTAAGATTCGGATGGACACCTAATATATAAAAAATATGCATAGTAACAACATGCGGTTTTTTGCATTGCATTAAACTTGTAAATTTAAAATGAACTATATTAATAAAAAAGTTAC
>CABFVZ010000529.1:53820-102219 GCA_902151445.1 Timema monikensis
TGCCCCTCCACCTCTCAACTATATAATAAAATCAAGCCATTCATATATTTTTTTAAAATCGTATAGCACATATGACCGGTAAGGACTTTGACATCCAGGTTTGGTCGCCTGTATGTAGCTTATTAGACGCTCTGGTTGCACAGAATGTTGGTTAGGGTATACATAAGGAGGCAGTCCACACATCATCCCACGATGAAATGATGTCATGATTGTTATTATGGAGTTGTGGAGCCGGGGCGAATCTCAAACTAACTTAACTCCAATTTACCAAAACCTGCTGATCATTAGGATCTTTCCTCTTGAGGGAAAAAATACTCAAGGTACCAGCCGGGAATCGAACCGGGAGTCACTAGGTGTGTAGCCAGGTGCAACGTCCACTACACCACGGGGCCTGTTAGCCATTTATAACGAGCGTGTTTTAAACTTATTGGTAGAAATATGTATGGACACCAAAAAAAACACTGCAACAGAATTAAATAAAAGTTTATCTCGATCAAATCTAGCTCTCTCTCCTTTAATAATCGAACCAAATAAGGTATCGTTTGAGCTGTAGTAGAACTAAATGTGCCGGGAGGTGAGAGGGTGGGGGATACTGGAACACAAATTTTAACAATCACCGAGGAAAGTGAAAGCGTTTGCGATTATAAACAATGTAAAACATGAGGAATGGAAAGGTGGGGAGAAGATTTAGTGGGGGAAGGGTAGAAATGAAATAAATATTTATTATGAAGAATGTATGTCATTACAAGAGTGTAGTACGTTTTTATCCCACGTTTATAAAACGAGCCGGTATATATTACAAACCAAGATAACTGAAGGCCTTGTTTTAAATCAATCATTCGGCATTTCGTCTGTTTGTTACGCCATTACTGTTAATTGCGTTAGCCGATTCTGATGAGATTCGAAAGAGGCATTCATTGAACGTATGCCGAACGACGTAAATTCTGTTCACCGTAGGAATTGTTTTCTGAAAGGTCTTTTTCCCTACCAGAAATCTATTATATAGCAGGATATTTGTAGGAAAAAATACCTTACATAGAGTAATTCCTACCGTGAATGAAGTATATGTATGTGGTTTTCTCATCTCGTTATCTGTTTTTCCTTGAATTCACGTGCATTTTCACTCCAATTTTCATAAGATTAAGACTTTTTAAAACAACATTTCGCAATGATCATTTATAAATTTTACTTAATTATCAGTGTTATATTATAGGTGATAATCTATGTATAAAAAGGGACAGTTGATAATCACATGACATGACGTATGAATACGTGGATTAGATGTATTAACTTGTACGTCAAAATGTTCTCTTTCTATGAAATTTGGGGCTCTAAATACACGCGTTTTTTTTAAGTCCAAGTCCTACCTCCAACACAAAGAGTGTACATTTCCAACAAACAAAACAGAAGTCTCCTCCGAGCAGCGAGAAGAATAGCCTTCAAACAACCTTCTCGCTTAATTAATCATGGTGCAATTAATCTCGTTGACAGGTTCGGATTGAAATTCGTTTTTGCTATGAGGGATAATCATTCGTGGCGGGTTTTGTTATACCTTCTGGCACTGTGCATAAGGACAGTAGAAAGTTGTCCTCACCCCACCCCCCCTAACCCCCCCCTCCCCCGGCATAATCGGAATGATACAGCTGCCCAACAAACACCAAATAATACAATGCATCGCAATGACATTCTTTTATCTTAAAATTGAGATATTTACTAAAAATTAGTGAGATTAAACAAACAAAATAATATACATTGATGCAGAAACACAAAACAAGGAGCCTAAATAAAGTAATATACACTGCTACATAAACGTTGAGAAAAGAGGAACATCTTTGTCCACCAAAAAGCATTACAATAAATTTCAAATTTCAAAGACTTAGATAAAATTATATATATTTTTGCTTACAATTCAGAAACTAATCGTTTTATAAAAATTATTTCATATTTTAATAGTACCTCAAGTTTACAGTGATAAGTTATTTTGTATCTGAAATCGTTGCAGAAATATTATCAAAATTGGAAAACTTCTTATACAGAATATATCTAATTCCAAAAATATCCACGAGGAAACCTTATAAAAACCCCTAGATACCGGTTTTCAGCCCGATCAGTAAAAATGGGTTCGGCTCTAGACCGGGACACAAACACGCAACACGAAAACTACTTTTTATTTTCGGTTTCAGGAAGTCGTGAGACGTCGACATTTATCAAAATTTATAGTTCGATTTTTTTTTTTACGATCATAATACTTCTTTCTCAGAGGGGTCGAGAGAAAATAAAAAGTGTTTAAAGACAATTATTTTTTCTCGACAGATTGGACAGTCTACGTAAGCTCCCTTTACCAGTTGTTGAGTCTTTGTGAGTAAATGTACGATAATAGGTGTATATAGACCAATTATCATAGGAAAGAATTTTTGAGAAAATACAAACTTTTTTTTCAGTCAACTTTGATAAGTTTTTATTTTATTACTAGCCTTATTTAATAGGTATCTCTATTATACTACTTTAAAGCCAAATGGTTGACTCACTGACTGACTGACTCATCACAAATTCTCACACTTCCCACGAAGCTAGAGGGCTGAAATTTGGCACAGGTGTTCCTTATAAGATAATTAGGAAAAGTAAAGATGTTTTATTCCGACGTTTTGTGATTAAGGGGATGAAATCGGGGTAAATACCCTAATCAACAATATTGCTTTATAAACACATTTTAAGTGTTTAGAGGGTAATAATTCGATAATTTTGTTCTAACAATACCTTCGAAAAAATATAGCTATTATTTTTAACCCCGTAGATGCTTCTAAGGGGCGGAAAAAAATGAATATATAGAATTTATTAAAATATGTAATTACGTTTTAATATGCAAATCCAAGAGACTGTAGTAAGTAGTCTGTAGTTAATATTTTGTGGTGTTTGTAGTGAGTGTGTGAATGAGAGGGCCTGGCCCAGGGGGTGGGGGGAGTGTGGAGTGGGGGGAGAGAGTGAGGGGAGACATGTATAACCACGCTCAGCTGATAACGCCCCAGGCAGCAAGGGGGGCCGGGCGAAAATAAAACTCCCCATGAGAAACGATACAGGATCGCTGTGTTTCTCGGTTAGCGCTAAGAACCGTGTATTAAGCTTCAAACAAAAATGTATCATTTTCATCCAAACATAAATAATAACACAATATCCCACGCTATAAACGGGGATGCAGCTAGTCAAAAATCAAAGCGACAGATAACATGACTTGAGGTATGACTGCTTGAAAGTTAATTCCAACTCTATTAGGAACGGAATTTACTAACAACTAGAAAAAGCTACTATATCTAATTTAATTGCTATAAATGTCAATTTGTAATACTATATATTATTATTATTATTATTATTATTATTATTATTATTATTATTATTATTATTATTATTATTATTATTAGCACCGCGTCTTACTACCCGTTCGGGTTATACGCACTTACGCTAATGTGTAATGGTAGGGTGATTGTGAGATGAAATGAAGGACCTACAGTTTAACGTGGAATCCGAACCACGGTGGAGGCCTGGTATTCCCCACATTCACAAGATGTCTTGTCAGAGGGGAAGGAAGGATTTGGCAATCAGATAAATCTGTGCCAGGACCGAGGATTTAACCCCGGTCGCCAGCACAGAAGTCTGACACCTTACCCCCTAGACCACCAGGCCACCAATACTATATAAGTATAGCAGTTTTTCTAGCTATCAGATAAAGCCCTTACTGTGAACATTGGACTGTAGCTGGTTCGTGATAACTTGGTAAATTTTCAACTTACAGAGAAAGCCAAAGTACGAAATTTAATTTTCATCTAACCCATATGGGCTGAATCGTGGACTAAATGTAAAGTTCATCGAATATGTATTCCCGTTTACAAGGTCAGGGTTCGAATCTCAGCCGGATGTACTGGGCTTGGATTTACCTTAATAGTTTCCCCATTCTTTCTAAACACATAAATGTTTAATTACATTTCCTCTAAACTATAAATTCCTCAACTCACTCATATTTGATTAGAAGTTTGCTGTAAAAATATAATAAATTTGATTATATGGATATTTTACTTTAAAAGAAATGTAGGTTTGTATAGTAGAAAATGTTGACAATAAGTAATTTTCTAAAGTACAATTTTCATAGCAAGGTTTTTTTTATAAAATACAAACATACTATTTTGTGAGCAAAATTGATAGCGTTTATTATATTATAGTTATATTTTATAGGTATTGATAAATATATCAAGAATTACAATTACAGATCACATGACTATGTAAGAAAAAATTAAAGTTGATCTAGTTGATTTTATAGCTGTTGGAAAAGGACGAGTTTTTAATATAAAAAGCAGATTGTTGTGACTTGTCCGCTTCTTCGTTGATTGTTAGCGACGAAGAATCTCTCAACTGTAAACTAGTGGCGGGCGCTGCCTGTTGGCGAGTCTTGAAAGCTTGGCTCGCAAGCGCCAGGTTTTACTGAACTAATAAAACTGACTTTTTCCAATACATCAGCAACGAATATTTAAGGTGGGGATGCAGGGTATGCGAGAAAAGGCCAGTGTTTTTGCAGTTTTTATATCAACACTTTTTGTTGGTCAAAAGAAATCAAATATTGCTCCATTAGAAATATAAAGTTTAATATTCTTCATATGGTGATATCAACATTTGTTGAATATCTCTCAAGGGTGTCCTGGAATTTAATTACACCTTTTTCTGTTCATTTAAAAAGTTTCTCACCTAATGCTGCTATGATCATGACAGATATTCAACAAGCTTTGATATCACCATGAGGAGAAAATTAAGCTCTCCGTCTCTACTGACGCAACCTTTTATTTATTCTGGCCAACAAAAGTTTTGCTACAAAAAAAAAGTGAAAAAAACCGGCCTTTTCTCGCGTTTCTTACATGCCCAACTTAAGAAGTGTTTTTTTTACAAACATTGTTAGGCAAAATAAATAAAATATTATTTCAAAGCTTATGTTTGGTTAATTTTTATACAAATAGTAGTTTCAACGATTCTTGAATGCTTTTGAAAAGTTAACTGTTTAGATTACTTTGTGCAGAAAATTAAATTAAACGTATCTACTGGAGAAACATTAAATTTAGTTTGACAAAAAGTTTATTTGCTATAAAAACAGTAAAGAATAACTGACCTTGATTCGAATTATCTTGCATACCACAGCCACCGAAACGGGATGTACGGGAACTCAATATAAGAGAAGTTTTACTATAGATAACAAAACACTTTTGAGAAAGTAAATAACATATCACTACGGCAGATACATCTACAGTAGCCCCATGGCTTCTTTGGTGCCGACTGACAGCTCACAGCTGACTTCTGACAGCTGCTAAGCACATGTTTTTGCAGATCATGTGGTTCGGCGTAGGGATACATAATTTGGTATGGTAGCTTTTCAAAGCTGTCAGTCAGCACCAAAGAAGCCATGGGACTACTGGAGTTTTGTTTACTACGTGAATATTTGTTATGAGCATCAAGTAATTTACCCGCCTCGGTGGCGTAGTTGTCTAACGCGCTTGTCGTGTTGAGCTCGACTGCTGAGGACGGGGAGATCTAGGTTCAAATCTCGGTCGGGTGAACTGGGGGTGGTTTTTCTTAAAATGGTTTTCCACTCTCCCTCCACGCAAATGCGGGTTCACTTCCTCTAATTCAACCTTCCCAATTCCTAATCCATTAGCGTAATTAGTACTTAAAGCGTATAACCCGAACGGGTAGTAAGACGCGGTGCTAAATATTATTATTATTATTATTATCAAGTAATTTGACCTTGGTCTTTATTTTAATTTTAAAAATGTATCATCAAATGCCACGATGTTCACGGAAAATAGTCCATCTAACCAGGAGAGAATACAGATCTATTCTTTTATAGGTCTCAAAGGCCCACGCCAGTGAGCATGCGGACAAAGTCGTCAGTTTCATCTTGTCATGTGAACTGAAGCTTTGTGTGCGAATATAATGTTTTATGTTAATCACTGCATTTATGTTAGATCAATCTCCCATCTAATTTAAAATCCAAAAGTGATCAAAGTGGGCTAACCCCACCTTAATAAAACATTTCGTTTTATTGGATTGATGTTGCCGCGTCTGCTCTATGCGGTGTATATGATGGCAGATGAAATAAATTTTGATTTTGAGACACAAACTACCAAAATAAGTAGAATCAGCTAAAATAAGATGTGTGTCTACGCGAGTAAAACCTTTAGTTTGAAAAAAAAAATTGATCTCAAATATGCTTGGGAGTGATTACAATACCGAATACATAAAAAAAGTGTTTGCACTTATTTTGTAGATAAGACTTTTACATTTTAACTTTCAAGACGTTAAATGTACTTATTTTTGTTATGCAGTTTATGCATTGTAAAACAACTTAGTTATTCAAACAAATATTTCCGCTTAGCTAAGGGTCTCTGGTTTGATTTACGTCACGGTCGAAAAATGTATAATTTCGATTAAAGTGATGGTGAATTTAACGGCTGGTTTGATGGATTGTGGGTATATTCTTGAATTAAGTTAGTAGTGTGATAGTATAATCAATACATTTGGAAACTACACGTTAAAATATCTCAACTTTCTTTTTGAGTGTGAATTTAAATAAATATGAATAAAAATTCATACAAAAATCCACCCACACCAGTGTCCGTGAGGTCTAGAGCCTTAGACAGCGTTGCGCAAGTCACCATTGCTGTGCAGGATGGAGTTCGAATCCCGGCCAAGTTAGACTGCAGGTGCTTTTCATTGTGGATTTATTCCTCTTCATTTCTACCTACTGCTCAAATTCATATTTCTTATATAGTAGTCTATATAATATAATCTTATTCTTAAGTCAACAACCCAAAGGTTGGTTTGATATAATTTCTATCCATTTGGAGCTGGGCATTTACTCAGCCTTTTAGCTGGTTAGTGCGGCCTGTACCATCTGGTGGAAATCCCATGTACTAGGGAAGTTTAAGAAAGAATGGTGTTCCCCGTAGCCTTCAACACTGAATTTCTACGAGCGAGCGCGAAAGGGCCTACCAATTTTACCGGGAACGGTATTTTCCCACAACTTCCAGGGTTCTTTTACATGCCACAATCGACATAAGACCGACGGCTTTACTTCCCCTCCGAAGGGAGTTGGGCTTCTGAATTGTTATAGCTTAAGAAAAATCACCCGACCTTGGCTAGGCTCGAACATAAGAACATTGGGTCTTGAGGCGAACACTTTTTTTCTAAGACACACAAGCTCGATGTATATGTATTTATATAATATATACACTAACAATCGTGTGTGCCTTATCTAGTTCCTGTGACGATTCAGTAGCGCGGTACAAGCACGTTATGTAAGAAGGGGTGAGAATCTTATCTTGATTCTGAGAATCACATCTTATCTTAAATTACTATACTGTACATTCTTCGTAGACAACCCACCTCTTATTTCTATATTCGAAACTTTTCTCTTTCTTAAACACCACACCCCTGTCATTGACCATCAACCTACGTTTTTTTTTTGTTTTTTTTTTCACTCTTGAGCACTTTTATTTTTCGCGTCATCTTATTTTAAACTAATTTCTATTTTCGCATCTACTTTGCTTGGAACGTAGCTTTCACTTGATAACACCAGACAGCGAATCGAGATCAAACCCAGACATTTACATATGACGGTTACACTTGTTTTATATCGTGGACAAGTCCCTCAAAAGGAGATAGCAAGAGTTCAAAATATATATTTTTTAAACTAATTTAAAGCATTTTTTCAACATTTTTTTTAAAATCACTGCGTCCTACTATCCGTTCGGGTTACACGCCTATATAATAATTACTCTAATAGGATAGGGCCGAGGAAGGCTGGATTTAGAGTAAATGTACCCGCATTTGCGTAGAGAGACCGAACAGGTGGTAAAGGAAGGGATTTTTAGCCGCTCGAAACATACATACACTTTCTAAGATACGGATCCTGAAACGAATCATTAACAAGGAATATATGAAGCGCAAAAAATAGTATTTAAAGATTATCCTTATGGAAAAATATGTTCGTGTTAAGTTTTTTCTTACCCGCATCGGTGGGCTATTTATTACACCAGCCAAATATGACCTGTAATGTCAGTGAGTTCGTATCTGAACCGGATTTAGGGAAGTTTAATAAAAAAGTATTTTACACTCTCCATCTAAGTAAATTCGGTGTAATTTCTTTTTTGATTCTACCTAATCCCTAGTATACTATTTTAAAGACACAAATAGCTCGGATAATATAGTGAGACACAATAAAATAAATTAACTCGTTTTCAAATCAAGTAAATATTGCTTTTCAACTATTTCGGAAATGTTTTTAAAAAGCAAATTCATTGTGAAAGCAAATAATCAAATACTGGCACTTCTCCTTTATAATGCCTTTCTTAATATAATTATGCAAAGTAGGATATTATAAAAAAAAAAAGTATAAATGAAATAAAGACAGCGCAACCAGTAATTCAATTGTTTTCTCAAAGATTCTTCATGGTAAAAAGATTTTCTTAAAGGTCTTTCTTTGAGATTCTTGCAATAAATTATTTTAATAAATACAAAAGTATAAGGTTGAAGATTTCTTAAGACTTGTAATTTACAACAAGAATAAGAAAATTTCAATAGTTTTTAAGCTGGAATATTCATGAGCTCATCCAGTCAGTAAAATTATAAAAACTTTTAGATTATTCTAAATAAATTAAGAAAGTCATATTTCAGTGGAAAGTAATGAATTAAAATCTAAATTACTACACAGGTGACCTGGTGGTCTAGGGGTAAGGTGTCAGACTTCTATGCTGGTGGCCGGGGTTCAATCCTCGGTCCCGGCAAAGATTTATCTGATTACCAAACCCTTCTTTCACCTCTGACAAGACTTCTTGTGAATGTGGGGAATGCCAGGCCTCCACCGTGGTTCGGATTCCACGTTAAACTGTAGGTCCTTCATTTCATCTCACAATCACCCTACCATTACACATTAGCGTAAGTGCGTATAACCCGAACGGGTAGTAAGACGCGGTGCTAATAATAATAATAATAATAATAATAATAAATTGCTACAATATCATTACAAATAATAAACTTATGATATAATATTAATGAATATATTGTTTTTTCAAATACATATTAGTTTAGAATACATTATAATTTTAATCTTTATTGAATAACTATAGAATTTTAAATTTAAATATATACATTTATTAACAAATTTTAGTTGGCATTTGTGATTAGAGTAGGGATTTTTTTCACCAAGCACTGGCCACTAAACAAATAAGTAGGTATGTAAAACAGGGAATGAATAATTTTAGGTGTCGCTAACACATCGTTCAACTAAAATCATAATATACAAGTTATTATTATTATTATTATTATTATTATTATTATTATCACCGCATATTACTACCCGTTCGGGTTGTACGCACTTACGCTAATGTGTAATGGTAGGGTGATTGTGAGATGAAATGGAGGACATACAGTTTAACGTGGAATCCGAACCACGGTGGAGG
Source organism: Timema monikensis (assembly GCA_902151445.1). Taxonomy (NCBI): domain Eukaryota; kingdom Metazoa; phylum Arthropoda; class Insecta; order Phasmatodea; family Timematidae; genus Timema; species Timema monikensis. Next base: position 63,315 of record CABFVZ010000529.1, read on the forward strand.
TCTGGCATTCCCCACATTCACAAGTTGTGATTAATACACGTCTTGTCAGAGGTGAAGGAAGGGTTTGGAAATCAGATAAATCTGTGCCGGGACCAAGGATTGAAACCCGGACCCCCAGCACAGAAGTCTGACACCTTACCCCTAGACCACCAGCTCACCTACAAGTTATTTAATTGCCGCACTGCACAGCAACCATTTATTATTTTGTAGTCATTTTAAGGGCAAATATTTTGCAGATTTCATAATACAAGAATTTTCAAACATAAATGTATTAATGTATACCATTCTAAGTAATTAGATATAATTTTATATATTTACTAAGGGTAATCCTATAAAAATATCCCCATTCGTTGACCATAAGGAAATTTAGCTACAAGTTTTAATAAAATATATCAAAAATGTTGTGTGTAAATTTTATGAATTTCTTAAGAAATATTGAATAATTATATTAATTTTGTGCATCAACTAATTTCTCAAACCAATAAAATTGATTAAGTTTTAGTTTTATAATAGATAAAAAGAAAGAAAAAATATTTTTATAGACCTACTCAATATTTTAAAAATATTTTAGAAAATAATTATTTTTCATTTACTTTAGCTTCCAATTTAGCTGGGTACACATTTGTGGAGGGCTGATATAATTCGATTTAAAAATTTACTAATTGCTACATATCACTAAATCTGTATTAATTTGCTCATATGGAATATTTAGAGGGTCGGAAGAAGGGGATGAGGTTGAGGAGAGTGAACAATTTTTGTTCTGTGAGATGAACGAGGAATATAAATGACAAGTTAAAGGACAATAAAGAAGGACTAAATGGTGCCTTACTGCAAGAAATTAACACGCAAGAATATTTTAATAATCACTCTTCAAAAAGTTGTATTTAACTCACTTTAGTGCCTGCATAGTTCAAGGCGTTACTTTCAGAACTAAAGAGATTGTCGCAGATGGGGAGATTAAGGTTCAAACCTCGGTCGGGTGTATCAAGTATGTTTTTTTTTACTCTCCCTACATGCTAATACGGGTACACATCCTCTAAATATAGCCTCTCTTATTTCTAAAACCAAGAACGTAGTTAAGTACAAAAGCGGATAACCCGAAAAGGTAGTAAGACGCGGTGCTAGAAACAAACCGTTGAATAAAGTCATTTATTATTCATACGTGATGAATCTCTCAACGTTACACTCGTGGACAAACGGATCAGTTTTATCTTTTTCGTTTGGTTAAAAGAAAATAGGGAGGAGAGTTTCTCTTTAATTCCGGAAGGGTGTATAACGGACAAAGGTGTTTCAATTTATTGGTTTTACACACACACACACACCATTCCCACAAGGGCGGCGGGTACATTTACTTTAACTGGCACACCAACCATTTATTATTTTATATGTATTATTTTAAAGGTCTCATAACACCTTCTTTATCCTTAATCCGTTAAAGTAAGCTATACGAATATCACGGACGGGTAGTAAGACGCTAGGTACGGGGTGTCTAATAGAGGGTTGACGTTAACTCTACTAGTGTTAACTATATTTGGGGATATTAGGCCACCACCTGGTATCACACGCAGGATGAATTCCATCTCACTCGATACCTTCTAGGAAAAATTAACCGCTTGCACTCTACCACACACAGGATTCGGACCCAATATGTTCTCACCATGTCTTACTACACATCCACGATGATTGAATATCTGTATTAGTGCGATATGGATTAATAAAGAATGATATTTTAGAAATGTATCTAAAAATGAGTTAGGGAAAGATAGAGAATCATCGAGTAAAGATGCTTTCAATATAACCAACGGAATTCAAATCCAATCCCAAAATCGTTGCCAAACCAGTTTATTATTAAATTGACGCCTTAAAACGTGAGATCATCACCGAATAAGGGTTTAATATTAATTAATGAGAGGGTTACACACATGGATTAATTAAGTAGAGTATGTTAAGTTAAATTTAAATTCTAGATTAGTGGTTCCTAAAAGGGGGTCCGTGATCTGTTCCTGGGGGGTCAACGACAACCATCAAAATTTAACAAAATTAAAAATAATAATTAAACAAAATAAGGCCTAATCTTAATCAATAAAAAAGCTCCCCCTCCTCCTCACCCACCTGCGCATCTCAAAGGCACTTCCCCTCCCCCACCTGCGCAGCACTTACTGCGCATCCCAAAGGCACTTCGACTCATCCTCAGCCACCTGCGCAGTGCTTACTGTGCATCCCAAAGGAACTTCCCCTCCTCCTCACAAACCTGCGCAGTACCTTTTTGTACAACTTACCGGTGTGAACAAGCTTTTTCAACACTGTTACATGAAAAACAAGTATATAAATAGATTGACATCCATTTGGATTTTAGAGACAAAGTGTCCAGCCTTAAACCTGATCTTCAAGAAGTGATGGGGGGGAAAAAAGGACAAGGTTTCACTTATCTCTCTAATACTAGACCCAAAAGAATAAATGTGAACTTTTTCACAACCGATACATTTTCATATAGGCTTAACTAACCTTTATTTTGTTAACTATTAATATTATATTGATTATTATTACAACTAGAGTTAGTGTAAAAATAAAAGTACGTAAAAACACATTTGACTCGTATTTACTGTGCTAAATTCCCAGTTATGTAGGTTTTCTAACATAAATTATTAATATGGGGAAAAGAGGTGCAATTTTTCTATACATAGAATAGATTAGATTCTAATGATTAGAAAAAACAGGGGGTCTGTCAATCTCAAAGAGTCTCTTGGTAATTAATTGTGGACTACTGTTCTAGATAATAAAATTTAAAAAAAAAATAAAAAAAATATAGACTTTGGAATTTTTGTCTTGCACACACCTATTAGGCTGTAGGTCAAAATTTCAGTCATGTCAACAAACATATGGTCTACCTGTTTCACAAGAAGATCGGGGTTAGAGTCCCAGTTTCATGTACTGACATTCCCCCCTCCCCTAAATTGTTTTCCACTTTCCACCCCACGTAGATGCGAGAACATTTACTCTATATTCAACTCCTCATATGTAACTCATTATCTTAATTAGTCAGGGGCGTACACAGAGAGTGATGTGGGGGATGTATCCCCCCCCCCTGAACTCAAAAATAATCCAAAGCGTTATCTGCCAATAAAAGAAGAAACATAAAACAAACAAGTTCCATACAATGTTCCTGTACGTGCACACTAATATAATATGGTAATATCGACATTGAAAAGTGTTTATAAATATGGTTGATTACTTTGTATCGATAGATGGTGCTTGAACGATAGTTAAATCGATTGATTGAAGCAGTTCATTGGTCATTCTTTGCCCACTGTACAGTTTTGTAAACTGTAAGGTCCAAATGGACTAGACTGGCGGAAGGAACATTAAGCGTTGTATTCATGCCAAGTGTGTTTTCCTGGCTATTATTGTTCATTTTATTTTGTTAGTTTTAAAGAGCCAGTGTGTATGTGTGTATGTGTGTGTGTGTGTGTGTGTGTGTGTGTGGAGATATAGCAATTTTCCGATTGATATTTAAAACTTTAATGGAGTTCTTGGTTTGAATTTCTACCACCCCAAAAAATTGGATCCTCTTTACGCCCATATATTTATTAATTCTGCTTATAAACTGACCCGGTAGCAGGACGTGGTACTAAAAAAATACATTTGAAATAATTTTATAGTTATAGTTTTAGTTGGAATTTCTAAGTGATTTGATGGAAATAGTAAGGATTTGTTTTTATATTTGCATGTGTCACGATAGATGCACATATGATAAAAGTACCATTCTATACCACCTCTTTCAGAACATGTTCTCCTAATGGTTTGAAATGGACCGCGCTTCTTGTTCGTGTACTAAAAATACAAACCACATAGCATTTAACATTAAAAAACGTATATATCATCATAGCGTAATAAATGTCTAAATAAAGAGATAACAACTAGCACTAAGCCACGGTTAATATGGTACAAAAATTACCGACGAACCAAACAAGTTACAAAATATTCTGCCAGTGTTTTATATTTATTTTATAAATTTTATATAATTCCTGTTTTGATGGTCGAATAGTATACTCTACTCTAAGACACTGATTTGCACTTCCTCCCCTCACGGCAGATTGAACCAGGCGATAAAATTGTCAAAGCACACCTCCAGTTTTTCTAAGGAGGAATTTTATAACTTTCAATAGATAAGTATTAGCACCGCGTCTTACTATCCGTTCGGATTGTTCGCACTTATACTAATGTGTAATGATAAGGTGATTGTGAGATGAAATGGGGGACCTACAGCTAAACGTGGGATCCGAACCACGGTGGAGGCCTGATATTCCCCGCATTCACACGTTGTGATTAATACACGTCTTATCAGAGGTGAAGGAAGGGTTTGGTAATCAGATAAATCTGTGCCGAGACCGGAGATTGAACCCCAGAACCCCAGGCACAGAGGTCTAACACATTACCCATAGACCACCAGGTCACCCCTCAATATACATAGTAAGTATTATGACTATGTCTAAAAGTTCCATAGCTAAAATTCTAACGAACGTAAAATTTAAAAAAAAATATTGGTGATCATATATTATTTCTTTATCTTCTCTCAAACTCCCACCACCCACCCGCTGACCATTCGTGGCACACCAGTTGGAAAAACGCTTGACGCGTCACTCTCGCAACAGACTCGAGTGCCGATGAATGATGGATAAAGGTTCGAACCATGGTCGGGTGTACATAAGGTGTTTTTCCACTCACTCTCCATTCAAATGCGGATACACTTCCTCTAAATTAACCCCACCTTATACCCAACACATTCACGTAACCAGTATACTTGTGTGCTTATTACGCGGACGTGTCGTACCGGTAGACGCGATAGTAAAACAGTTTACCAGAATAACTCTACAAAATATTTGAAAAAATGTTAAAATATAAAATTAAGAATGAACATTCTTGTAAAGGTATAATATTAGTATATTAATCGAGTTTTTAAAAACCAAACTATTTGGGGGGCGGGGGGGAAATCATAGGTTTCATGAGTTTATTTTTAACTACACAATTTAAAATTTAAAGTTTTTTATTACTATAGGGAGATTTTTAGCGCAAGTCATAGTAAAATAAAGAACAGCTTCTTAAAAAAGAGTGAATTTTTTAAATTCTGAAAGGTGTCTATAAGACCCGGTAGTTGACAGACCCTCTTTTTGATTAATAAAACAAAAAGTTTGATATTAGTGTTTGCTGAACAAATTAAAGGATGTCAGCACCAATAACCAGGATGAAGGATCTCACAGGAATTTCTGGGAGAGTTGCCAATGTTTATTAAACAACCATCCTGTTCTTATCACACTTATCTTTTCAATTCCATTAAAAGAGGGGAAAGAAAGTTTTAGTCTTAGTTGTCTTCCTTGTGAGAGTAGATCGGGGAAATAAAAAACAACCCTCGGATCCACCCCCCTCCCCTTCTATACAAGGGCTGATTTATTAACAAGTAAAACAAATTATAAATGCGTTGAAAAAGATGTTAAAGGAACTATGTCGGCAGATTAGTACAAATAATTAATTTTAAAACAAACTTAAATTTGATAGTAAGGTTAAATCTTCGTTTTTATTCTTTTCTCCTTATTTTATAGGCCTATATATTTTTTCTTCTATGACGACGAGATGTTTCGGTGACTTTACACTTAACATTTTACACATTTTGTTGATCATCTCACTAGATAAAATTTTCTCAACTTTCCAATAGTATGATGTAAAATCAATAATCTTTAATACAAATAAGGTATTTATGAGATTATTAATTTAAATGATTATATATTTTGTATTCCATGTATCACAATATATTTTCTTTGAACTATTTCCATTTATATTGTTTGAGTCTTAATTCATAATTTTATTACATATTTTTATACAACAATATGAAATAACATTAGTTTTCCTCAGACTCAAAGATGGTATAAAATCACCTTAACATGTCGTTGTCATAGAAGAAAAAATATATCTATTACACTTATTATTAATTTTTATTTTTTTCCAATAGATTGTTTAGTACCAAACGTTTTACTAACAGCTCAGCCTATCTAATTCTTAAGATAGTATCTTTTGAAACAAATGAAGGAGGATTTTATGGGAATGTACCAACTTTCGCTCTAAAAGTAGACAAAAAAAAAATTGTTATGAGTAAATTAATTTCCCGTGAAGGCAATTACCACTACTTTACTAAAATAAACAGATCTTTATTAAAAATGTTATTTCTGTTATAACTGGCAATGGCTATAACATAACCTGCATCTCTCTCTGACCTAAATGCATACCACTTTGCGATCAATATTTTACTTCACGCAAGATAGTAGAACTAATTTTCAAACTGAAACGTTATGTCGGCTTTTATTCAAACAGTTCTTAAATCTCGTAGAATTGGATTGGTTTAGTTTTCTAATATAAAAATAGAGATTTATTTACATTTATTAAAGTGATAAATAAAATAAAATATAACATTATTTTTAATATATTTAATCACTTTTAAACATGTATAATTGATTATTTACTAGAAAAATAAATTATTCTATAAAATGGGTTTATTTTTTAAGTTTACATTTTGAAATGCACACATTAAGTTAAATACCATAAAATAATTTTTTAAATGAAAACTACAGTAACTAATCGATAAATTCAAAATGAAGATTTTTGTTTTGTTTTTTCTAGGGTGTTTTATAAAGCGCTTTGAGTCTAAAATAATTATTCCAGATGTAAATAACAATTATACAAGACAATTAACAGAAGCTACTCACCGTATCATTAATCTGACTGGAAAAAGTAAGGCAAGTCATATGGCTGTTGTTGTTATACAAGAAAATTGTTTTCATCACTCAAAAGAATTCTTCAAACAAGTTCAATACGTAAATAATCTACCAATTTTAACTCTTGAAATGAATGACAACACATTAGAATCCAAGAATATTTTTTCTGTAGACGTTATTATAAGTGATATTTTCGGAATTCCCAAGCTAATATTTTGGTTTGTGGAAAGTATTAGCAAAGGTTTTTGGGACTCATTGGGAAAATTTATGTCAACATTTCTTGGTAATCCGAGAACACCTTTTGTTATAGTAATTACTTCAGACGATGGTAATGATTCAGACATATTTAAGAAACACTGTCATAAGATGTGGATTAAATTTCATGTATTGAATGTTTTGGTGATTGCTGTAATAAAAAACGAGGGTAAAAAACATCATAGCCCTCTAGGCATCAATGTGTGGTTTTACAACCAATTTAAAAATAGTATTTCCAATTCACTAATTAAACCTACAAATGTTAATATATTTTTTGATAAACTAAATGACCTAAATGGATACGAAATTAAGATAACTGAAAGTAGGTCTGTAATAGGCCTAAAATCAGGTAAACTAAAAAGTGAAATAAGGTTACATCAATTAATTGGACAAGCTATGAACGCAGTAATGGTTACCGTGGAAACAACAAAAGGAAATAATCCTGATGCCAACAATATAACACCGGATATGTTTGGAAGCTTTTTCATAAAGCATCCAAAAAATATATTCAATTCCTCTATTTCTGGCGATCAAAATTGTCTCTCAGTCCTTGTGCCTAAGGCCCAACGTGTTCCACTTTACATGAACGTTATTTTACCTTTCAAAAGTAATACTTGGGCACTTGTTATAAGCTACGTACCAATAGTCGTATTGTTGTGGAAACTGTTTAGAAAAGATTTATCTTCCGAAACCGAAACCACCTTGGAAACTGTTAGAATCTTTGTGAGTGGCACCACAAATATGTATTTGGTTTCCTCGACGCAAAGAATGTTCGTTATTTCTTGTTTGTTAACCAGTTTAGTTTTGATGAGCGCCTATCAGGGAAGTTTGACCAGTTATCTGACGACACCACATTACTACCCTGATATAGATACATTGGACCAATTGGTTGATTCCAAGCTTGGGATAACTGGTTCTAAGATGGACCGTTCAGATGAATTAGTAGATCTTTGGTCAGACTTAGCAAATAACGATGAATTTTTAAAATATTTAATGTCAAACGCTGTTTTTGTGAGTGATTTAAAAGCTGCTTTAGACAGGGTTGCCTTCGAGAGAACAATAGCCTTTGTTGATGCATCGACAGTAACAGAACTATACATGCAATTAAACGATTACTATAAAGACGGTTATCCTCTAATGCATATCATGAATACGTGTTATTATAAAATGCTCCTTGCATTACATTATCCTTACGATTCACCATTCTTAGACAAAATTAACAGCATCCTAAGAATGGTGTATGAATCGGGTGTTGGGAAAAGATGGGTCCAAGAAGATAAATATGAATTGACTCTTTCTTCTCGTAATAGAGATAAATCTGTTGAACTGAAACCTCTGGGAGTCGGCCATGTTCAGACTTCCTTTTTCATCCTTCTCGGAGGTCTAACTCTGAGCTTTATTTCATTTATTTGTGAGAATATTGTTCACACTCTAGTAAATTTCAGTACTGCAAACCAAAATAAAGTTGTATATTTTAATTAGATCTTGACATTCATATTTGTTTCAATAATACATTTTCAATCTTACTCGTTTAATTATAGTTCATATAACTAAAATTATTCTAAGTGTTTGAAAAATATAAGCTGTGTTTGAAAAATATACCTATATAATCATATTATAACAAATTGACTGATGAACTCATGAGTGTTCAAACAATCTATTCATAGTGATCCTAAAACTTGAGTTCAATTTCTATTTGTTACAGCATTTATTCTTACCATAGCGATCATAACGCCAACATTTGTGGATAGGGGATTTTACGTGGTCGGAACAATTAACCTTTCAGCTGTTAGTCTCAGTTTTCTAGACCAGAACCGCAGGAACTCTGATCACTAACCCACTGAGCTATACTATATATTCTACTAAATGGCAGTTAATGAAAATAGCTTGGGAACCACTTCAATAGAGGATAAAATATTTCGGGTCAACACCCTGTTGACTCCATACCCAGTGTTCCCCACCCTACACTATTAAATAATTTTTCTGAATAGCGGCTTGCACAACCCACTAAGAATAATAGTAATAATATACTTCAAAACAGTAATAACTATTGGCAAATTTAATCAAAATCCAATTAAGATTTATTTGCTTCAAGAGATGTATTAAAAACAAATTATCAAGCTTTGTTTGTTTTGGACTTACAAGCAAACACTTTTTTAAAAGACAAAGAAAATAACGGTATAAACATGCGATGGACAGTCAATAGAAATAAACCAAACCGCTAATAAAGTTCATGACACAGATTCTATTGTTACTCTCGCATATCAATGGCATCATTTACCAGTATATCTTAGTTTCAATTGTCACCACTAGATTACATTCGATTTTAACACTTTTACATTTTTATTTATATTTAGTTATTTTAACTTGTATTTTGAACTTTTATCATTTAATAACGTATCTATAACGTTATGCTTTGATTTGTATAATAATATATTATGCTGATTTTAAATATACCGGTATGTTGGAAGGTTTCTTTAATTTGGCCATTCTTCTGTAAAATGATTGTTTTTTGTATTTTTAATGTTTAATATTTAAAAATTTCGAGAAAAAGTTTGTGTTGTGTGCCTCAATGTGAGTACGGCCTGAAACAATCACCATAGATTCTGTGTGTATGAAGAGCGTGAATTAAAGATATTGATTCAAAGAATTAATAACCCAGCGTTAAAATAATTTTATGATCTCAAGATTTACCAACATTGTTTTGTGTGTATGATAAGCATTTTGACGAAGAGTACAAATCTTTGGTACATAGAAACTTAATAGATTGTCTCTTCCAACCCTACCTTTGCCAGGTAAGTCGGCATGCCGTAGCCTCTTATATCCAGGTTTAGCTCACAGATACAATAGTTTACTTTTTATTAACGTCAATAACCTATTTTATTAGCATTTACATAAACAGGGATATGGAGATTATAGATCCTTCCGAATGTTCACAACAGACCATACACTATCGCAATATCCTCTTGTAGTCTTGGTGCTAATGTGTCTGACTAGCAAATGTTTTAGTTTTGTTTGAAAGAGCATTCTGTAACTCCGGAGCTATAAGACAGTATCAATTTCTTAAAACGTATCGATCAATTAGAATAGCTTGTGTTTTATCTATAAGTTCTAGATTTCTTAATTTTCAAAATTGTTACTCCACAGACCACTCTCTATGAGTAAGAAAACTGTAGGTATTGCTATAGTTCTGTGGTCCCAAGGATCATTAATATTTCAATATTTTTTTTGCATAATCTGATAGCCCGTTATTGTGTGCCTTATTAAATATTGCCCAACATGTCAGCAGGAATATATAACTTAGAAAATAGGTAGTCCCTCCCTACTAATATATGGTTAGTTTTGTTATTTTACTTTCAAAAAATTATGTTCTATGAAGTTTCAACAAGCATCTGATTAAGTGTAAGCAAACCTTAATCTATCCAAATCGTCATCAATAGGACACCCTTCCCGATTAGAAAAAGCAATCAAATTGATTAATAATTCAATAGTCCTAGCATATCAAAAGGCCATTGAGAATCTATTTATTCTAAAATTATTACCAACTAATTAAATATTTGTGTACGTTTACAACATTTAAACATCTCATCAAAATATAAGTCCAGACCTAAACACTAACAAACATGTGTTTTGAGCCATGATCCTTATCATTACAATAATATTTGACATTATTATACTCTACTTACATTAACATGTTTAGGCTTATGTTATCAATATTGTTGTTTAGGACCTAAGTATTTTATTTGCAAATTTTCAGTTAGGTTTAATTTGGTTAGGCAAGTGTAATGATAATATAATAATAGGCCTATCTACTGATGTTGCCTCATAATATAAATAACATTTTAATATTGAATTTTTGTGTTCATTCCCAGTTGGCTATCAACAGTTTTTATATTTTACTTTTTATGAAGGTTCAGAATTTTCTAAATAAAACTTTGCCTAAATGACACGATTTGTGTGTATCATCCCCGAATTTTCACCAAGGCTGCCAAAGCTTGTTTCACAGATATTACGAGTTTTGGGTAAATATTACCATTTTTAAACAATAGAGCGAGAAAGTCCGTGCACAGTTCCGTATCATTTATTTAATTTCTAATCAAAACAAAACACACAAAATCGCACAGCAGCTTTCGAACTCACTATTGTGATCAGTGGCAAGAGCTAATATTAGGCTCAAGACCATTGTGATATCTATGATCGCATATAAACATTATTTTGTGAATTTTGCATGACTTATCTTAATAATATATCATCCCCGAATTTTCACCAAGGCTGCCAAAGCTTGTTTCACAGATATTACGAGTTTTGGGTAAATATTACCATTTTTAAACAATAGAGCGAGAAAGTCCGTGCACAGTTCCGTATCATTTATTTAATTTCTAATCAAAACAAAACACACAAAATCGCACAGCAGCTTTCGAACTCACTATTGTGATCAGTGGCAAGAGCTAATATTAGGCTCAAGACCATTGTGATATCTATGATCGCATATAAACATTATTTTGTGAATTTTGCATGACTTATCTTAATAATAACTCTTCAACCACCGTATTATTTTGTTCGGTAAAATTAATCTTAAAATATTTAAATTTGAGTTAAAGCTAAATCTAAAATTCCTTAAATGCAATATCATGATGAGTACTTTTCCCTTATTTTTTTAAAGATAAAAGTTGGAGCTGTAAATTTGCAACCACTCTACTTAGAGTAATGAAAGAAACTCTCGCAAAAAAAAATGTAAATTAAGTTTAACATTGAACTTAACATCAAGATTTGTTGCCTGATATTAACTTTGGTTTTGTTCTTTTTTCTTTTTAGGTTTATAGGTATAGATAGTGGGCCTGATAAGGATTCAACTAATTTGGAAGTATTTCCTGTCCAAGAGTCCGAACTACCATACCAAGGTGAGTTAGTCTTTTAATATATGCCTAAGGGTAATGCTAGCCACAATTGGGGAGGTTTTTGTTTTTAGCAAGTTTATTACTGAAAAGCTCACATTCTATAGGCATAGGCCTAAATAATTAAAATAAATGTACAAAGTAAATCATATTTTAAGACCACTAGGTTAGCTGAGCCTAACACACAGTGCTAAACAATGACGTAGAAATATAATTTTCCCAGGGGGGTCCAGCGGACCCCGATCCCCACCTTTCCTAATTGATTTCCCATTTTTTCTCTGTGCAAATGTGGGCAAATTTTTACAGCATTCTACCTTAATCATTATTTAAAAATGCTTGATTAGTAGCCTACTTAATACCTATACATATAACTGAAAACGCAGGGATTGGGGGGAATCTCACTTATTTTGATAGGATACCCTATCTCGTAGAGTACAGGCACCGTGCAAAGTGCAGACGATATTTGAATTTACGACACGAGCGCGCAAGACGGACACATTTTTAAGTTCTTGTAGAGTAAATCTGAGAGGCATCATGGTTATCACAATCAAATACTCGAAAATCCTAAAAATTAACTCTCCGTTTCTCGTAAACTACTTGGACAATCACAGTAGATTTTTTTTCAAAATTCATTATGAAAACCTTAAAAGACATGAGGATATTATTAAAACTCCCATATTCCAATTAGTTTGCTTTGAAAAAATTGTTTTCTAATGAAAGAACTATAATGAGGTTTTTAGTGCAGACATATTTTCATCCTGTGTAAAAGTTTTTTTTTTCCAAATTGAAATAGATGGGTGTTATGACTGTACGAAATGATCATTATGAACGGAATTTAATTTTGATATAAGATTCATTCCTCTTAACACCAATACTTTTCAGAGTTTGATCTGTTTAGTTACGAGCTCTTCACGCGCGCCAGGTTTATATTATAAAGCACTAGATAGCTGTTGCCCGCGGCTTTGCTCGCGTGGAAGTTGATTATATACAAATACGAAAATATACATATGTATTTACAGATTAATTTAAAATATTATGTTACATTGATGACCATAACTTGACCTCAGATAAAAAATAATGCAAGTCCGATACAAACTTTCACCCCCTTTTTCATCCCTTATTAAATAAAATTTCCAAAATTCCTGAAACACGTATTTATTTGTTTTACGTCAATAACCGAAATACAAAATTTTGTTTATGTAACATTCAAAATGACGGACTTTCATACATATTATCATCCCCTATTTTGACCCCTTTGGGGTGGAATTTTCTAAAATCCTTTCTTAGTGGGTGCCTACATAACAAAATGAATATACAGTCCGAATTTCATGCTTGTAGCCTTGATAGTTTGCGCTCGGCGATGATGAATCAGTCAGTCAGTCAGTCCGTCAGGACATGTTATTTTATAATATAAAGCATTACATTAACCATTCAAACCCAAACTCATCTAGCCTATTTGAAAAGTAGTTCCCCCCAAAAGTACGTGCTTCTAAAGATTACGTGTGTGCATTCTTGTGTTTGTATGTGTCTCTATTAAACTTTATTTCTTTACATTGTTAGTAGTTAATGATAAGTGTAAACAGATAAATCAAATTTTAATCTTAGCTCTCCATTTCTTCTACAGATACAACTCAAAATACAACCCCGAAGAACAAATTAGAATATAATAAACCTACTGTAAATACATTTGATGAAATCGGACATTTTGTTAATAAAAAAATCTAGGATTTCAAAGTCCTTACAGAAGATAATTGAAATTGGGACTTAGATCATCACCAGGTATGAATGTAGGTTATTAAATAGAAAAAAAAACACAATTATGATTCTTAGTTTTGTGCCGTACATGCATATCAGATAACTTGAAACAGTGACTAAAAAGCCTAAAGTCCTATCAGCATTATGTAGTAATTTAATAATACAAGTCTTACTCATCTATAGATCAGGAGTATGAATTATTAATGTCAATGTAATAAATCTACAATTTTCTATAATGAGGCTGTGAAACCAATTTATGTACAAATCCCTTCCTTTGCACATGTTCAGAATTTACCTAGACAGAGAACCCTGTCTTCCTATTTCAAAGCACGTTAGTCTTAACACACTACCGCAGAGAGAGAGAGAGAGAGAGCACTAATTATTTAAATTATTTATTTATTTAATCTTGCGAAGTTTAGGTGTAACAACTTGTCTTACACTTAACCAATTGAGATATATGGAATTAATAGCAAACTTTTGTTTACAACTTTGAGTCAAACTAGGAACTTAATAAGCTTTGTCACTTGTGAAAACATGGGGAAGTATTGGGCTTAAGTAACTTTTGATTCAAGACCACCATCATCATCATCATCAAATGCTTCCAGCATGTGACTGGGTCAATTTAGTAAAATGCCTCCAACGTATTACTTCCTTCCATCCATCCTTATCCTCTGACAAACGTTTGTTGTTATCTGCCCCTCCCACCTCTTTCTTGGTTTCCCTTGTGGTGATTTTCCTTCATACCTCATCTCCATTTATCTTTGGTGTTCTCTTCTGTATTCCTTGTACCCCAACTTTGATCTTGGGTACATCTCAAATAAACTTACATTAGCTCCTATGCTCAAGACCACCACTTATTATTGTTAGAATCTATTTGTCTCGTATAGACTACAGAGTGATTCTGAACTCTACCAACAGACTTTACAGAGGTGTTTGGAGGAAGTAGGCCTATTAGATTGTTTAAATATAGGGAATCCATGGGCGGTGAAGTTTCCTTACTGTGTAGTTGGGCTAAACATGTCGGGATGTATAAATGTCAATGGATCATAGTAATCATTGTAGTACAGCTAATTATTACAAATAACATCCTACATTTATTTCATGTAACTATTATTATTATTATTATTATTATTATTAGCATCGCGTCTTACTACCCGTTCGGGTTATACGCACTTACAATCACCCTACCATTACACATTACCGTGAGATGAAATGAAGGACCTACAGTTTAAAGTGGAATCCGAACCACGGTGGAGGCCTGGCATTCCACACATTCACAAGTTGTGTTTAATACACGTCTTGTCAGAGCTGAAGGAAGGGTTTGGCAATCAGATAAATCTTTTCTGGGACCGGAGATTGAACCCCGGACTCCCAGCACAGAAGTCAGACACCTTACCCCTAGACCACCAGGTCACCCATCTAACTATTAAAGAAAAAGGCGTTACAATAGGCCTAGTTGTTCAAAATGTCGATCATGAACATCAGCACAAAGTGTACAGCGTTGCAACATCAACAGGCGTACTTGCTATTGCATCCCAGGATCTGTACGAATACATTCTTACTACCCGTAATCAAGGCTCCGCAACAGCAAGTTCCTTGACGCACCCCCTCCAAGTTTGTCGGTAGTTTGTAATCACCCTGTGAATAGCTCTCCCCATCCCACACTCTGCCATTTAATCATATTCTTGTAGATACTTGCTATTTCATGTTTATACTAATTAACTTTTTTTTAGTGAAAAAGCCTAACGGTTTATTGGGTGGAGTGAAAGCGCCTCAAGCAAGCTACTTAACTACAAAAGCTAAAGTATATTTACAGTGTGGTCACCCATCAACAACAAAAAGATATATATCCTCGGTCATCTAGAAGATGTTTGTCCCTCGAACAAAGACTGTCAACTGTCCAGGGATTTTTGGTGTATGTTTATAATGCCGTGATGGGGTTAGTCATGACTGCTCCTGTAACTAGTCTCATGGCTTATATTTTGAACTTGCGAGAGTGATTTATGTTTTAGGGTGGGATATTGGTTTCACCAAGATCTAGCACATGGTTTAATGTGTGTTTTACACGTAGTATTTAATATTGATGTAGAGTATCCTTAGATTTTTCTGCCAGCATGTTTATTGTTTCCATGTTAATTTTGAATCAAATTTTACATCAAGGTAATTGTAACATTCCTTTTATTCTATATATGTTCATTATTCAAATGTATTGTGATTGATGGTATTTGATGATAAGGGGTGAAAAATTGGTTCTCGTTGTTTTAACTAGCATATTATTCCACTCTTTGAAGAGAATATTTACTGTGTTAGCCATTGTTATAAATAATTGATTGTGATCGTTGCATTTTTTTGATGTTTAAATTACTAAGTTGTCATCAAACAAAAGTTTTAATGTTTGTTATTTGAAAAGGTTTTGATGGGGAGGTCAATTACAATCATGTTAAATAATGTATGGGACAGAGCTTCTTTAAGTAATGTAAAATAATAAATATTTTGATTGACTGTCATTGATATTTAAAAATAATTTATGATTTTTTCAAGAGCTGAAGAAGGCTTTCTTATTGAAAGTATATACATTTTTGTAAAGCTCATGTAAATAGATTTTGGTAAAGTGTTTATACATGTAATCGATCAATTGGTTTTCACTATGTGTATGTATGTATATTATAAATATGTATACAATTGTTAGTTAATATAAGTTGATATTTTTTGGTAAATAATGGTTTTGAAACCATTTACTGAAAGAAATCTGCATTAAATAGTAGATTAGATACACTGTGTCCTCTAAATGATAAATGGGGGAGGTGCGGGGGATGTTTAAAGGATTTTAGATATCCTTGTATGGTAAAGAAAAAAAAATCTTTTAGGAAGGCTAATAATATTTGCTAACCTTTTTGCAAAGTTATTGTATGCTAAATCAGTGGGTCTCAGAGTGGGGTTCGCGAAACTAATGTCAAGGTTACATGATTAGTTAGATACCACACTGAGTCACATAGTGAACCGATTTTAATGTCAACAAAATTAGCAATTGTGATTTATGGCTAGTGTTGGTAAGGTGAGTGGTGAAGTTATTGCCTAGAAGGATGGTGCATTCATGCAATTTCTGTGACATTTTATATATATATAACTAGTCCCCTTCCCTGTAAAAAAAATATAGTAAAGAATCCTGTAAAACCAAGCTTCACATCATCCATCAGGTCACTATAAAACAAAACTTTTTTTTACTTATTTAAAAAAAAATACAGTCCTACCATCACTGTATAGCCCCCTCCCCCTTTTTATCCTCCCTCCTATTTTCATATCATTCCTCTTTCCTCAC
Source organism: Timema monikensis (assembly GCA_902151445.1). Lineage (NCBI taxonomy): Eukaryota > Metazoa > Arthropoda > Insecta > Phasmatodea > Timematidae > Timema > Timema monikensis. Next base: position 80,303 of record CABFVZ010000529.1, read on the forward strand.
CCCTAACCCCCGTCCCCTTCAACAACCCCACTTTCCCTTAAACAACTTTTTTTTTTCCAACGACTATATAATATACTATCGACATTTTTATGAGAAATAAATTAAATTTTTAAAATAAAATATAGCCAATGTTATTTGCTGATAATGTAGCTTTATATTGGTGAAAGAATTTTTTAAATCGGTCTAGTAATTTTTGAGTTTATCCATTACAAACAAAAAACCAAAAATCAAATCTTTCCTCTTTATAATATTAGTATAGATACGTACTGGAGTAAAGTTTTTATTCATTATTAGGGTGTATCCCTAATATCTAATATACAAGAGTAACCAAATAAGAACAAATCTTACTGTAATGTGTGTGTGTACAAAGGAATGTCTGGGGAATGGTATTATATTTACAATAAAATACCAAAATGAATGAATGAACTTAATGAATATTTTAAAGGCTGCATTTTGTCTTATTGCAGGGCTAGGAGAAACCTTTTCCTCTTTCTATGAATGTACTTAATTAAGTAAATAGTCGCATTTACCACAAATTAACCAGCTAGGCAATCTACTACGAATTATTCAGCATACACTCATTGTTTTCATCTTATTTTTGTGAATGGTTAATGACACCAATAAAAAGTTCCTCTGAGAAATTTTTTTGTGCGTGTGCGTATTTTGAATATTTTTTTATTATGATTATGTTAAGCGTTTGAAATTTCAAATTTAGACTTTGCTTCGAAAAAAATATCAGCTTCGACCTTGCCTCAGAAAAATATCCTTCTTAAATTATTAAGGATCTTAAAAAAAAACTTGACTGCTAGAATACACATTTGATCAATCAATGCCATTCTGAGCATTTTTTTCTTACAGTAAAAATTAATATACAAACGAACAAATCTGAAATAATCGAATTTCTTGCTGTGCAGAGTGTCTACTTGTTAGGAATTTTTGTAGGCATTGTTATTTGTGCAGGTATTAATAGTATTTTTAGAGTACTTTTCTAAAAAAAATTAGATTAAATTGTAAACTAGTCCCTAGTGATGATATATTATTCATAAATAAAATAAAATCATAGAAATTAAATTTCTGAAATTTGAAAGGAAAATTTCAATCTCCTCAATCTCTTCTTATATTTTATTTTTTGGTCATGATTATGTATGTATAGGTTATGAAAAATTAATTTATTTGTTATTTTAACAAAGGAATAACCGTCATAAAGTGATTGGCACTATTAACGTCATTTGTGGTGTTGCGCACATTAGCAAGTGTTGAATTGTTCTTTACGTGTGTTTTTTTTTGACAGCTCTAATGCATTTAAAAGTCAAATAAAGACAATGCTCAAACTTTTCGTTGGTGCTCTGACCCTTAGCCCGCAGAAATATCAAGGTATGATTAGCGGGGCACTGAGATGTGTTGTAAATGGCCACTCACGTTACTTAAGGAGTGTTTGGTTTTTCCAAAATATAGTTTTCAACATGTTAGAGATGAAAGGCTTGTAAAGTGGTTTTTGTAACTTAGGAACTGCCATTATCATCAAGTATGCGGCATCCATAAGGTTACATTCAAGATCTAATATAGTACTGAGCTGAAGAACAAGGCAATCTGGGAATTCTATAATTATTCTGGATATTGAGATATTTTTTTAAGCTTTTTGCATTAAATATTTTCAAACTTAGCATAGATTGCCTTAACATCCTAAGAAAACTGTTTGCTTGATAATTCAATCTGTGCAAGGCTCAAAATTATAAATAGAAGCATTGATATATAAATAACTAACTATTTATAATTTATATATAACAATGTTTCAGGTCTTACTCATTAATATATATATATTTATTTAGCACCACGTCTTACTTTCCGTTCGGGTTATACGCTTTAAGTACTAATTACGCTAATGGATTAGGAATTGGGAAGGTTGAATTAGAGGAAGTGAAACCACATTTGCATGGAGGGAGAGTGGAAAACCATTTAGGAAAAACCACCCCAAGTTCACCCGACCGAGATTCGAACCTCGATCTCCCCGTCCTCAGCAGTCGAGAACAACACGACAAGCGCGTTAGCCAAATACGCCACAGAGGCGGGTCTTACTCATTAATAAAAATCTCTCGGGGTGACCGCATATTTTTTAAACTCCTATTTGTAGTGGTTCTCAACCTTTTACAGATTGCACACCTGAAACAAACCATAATTCACCGCAACCCCCCTAATTTCCCTCGCCATTAATTAATTAAAATAAAAACATGCACTGGTTTGAGTTGTCTGCATAATTAATTTAATATTAAATGAGAAAAAAATGTTTAGTCAGACAGTAATAGAAAAAAACTTCAGTATTTTAAGCAAATTGATTTATACCGAGTGTAAAACCCCAAAAACATATGAAAATCAATATTTGGTTTGCAAACTCCCACAAGACTTCACAGACTCCAAGTTGGAAGCTTTTTCCTTATCGTCATGAATGATTTGACTAATCTTTCTTTTAACACCAACACTCGTTCATCTTGGTTCTTGAAAAAGTAATGGCTTTAAATTTGCAAATTTATATGAGTATTTAAGGCAATGCTTAAATTAGCTCATCCAGGGAATAATTAATTACCTGATTAAGTCTAGGTGTTAATTGAAAGTGAGTAGATTTGTGAATGATGTGTATATATGTTCTCTATCCATTAACTGTAAAGTGAATATTTATGTTTTGTTAAGTGTGAAATATATATCTCCTCGTGATGTTTTGTCATTCTTGAATACCAAATCCCATTTACCTAAATTTTATTAAATTAAGTGTAATTTGTTTAAACGATAAATAAGTAACATAGTTGGTTACACAAGATTAAATTTCGTCTTTGCTTTCTGAAATGTGCAAATATGATATCCAAGACAAATTTTTATGTCCCTACCATGAATATAAGTGCTCTGGCAATTTTAAATATAATGCAGTTATATTGCTCTAGGATTCCTTCCATATGAAAGTTGATACATTTTTATAATGCTGCATCTAGATTAGTGTAATTATTGATTACAACAGACATTAACAAAATTTTATTTGGGTATGCACTTGATTTAACCAAAATTAAAGCTCTATAAATGGCAGAAAAACTATGCATTAATTATTTGATGTATTTAAACTTTGCTAGGTTTAATTGAAAAACATTAATATTTCCTACATTCATCTCCCTCTCCTCCTCTAATCACTCACTCTCAAAAATAATTATACAAAATCATAAATACAAAACTAAAAGCAATGAGATTTGAATATGCTACCAGAACGTCTGTTAGTTAAGGATACGGCCACATAGCGCTACTATCCATGATTCAGTAATACGCCCCGATAGCGCCTTCTATAGTATTCTTTCTTCTATGGGTATGATGGTCTGACTTGAGCTCTCGTGGCGTTTTTACTTCATACTCCGATAGTTCCCAAAATATATCAGCACCATGCATATTGCAAGAGCAGAAACTTGAAGCGAGAAAAGTACTTCGATCAGTCGTGAATAAGCGAACAATGCGCTCATAGAGGCCCATCTCGAACACCCCCTAGTTAATCCCATAGCCCCCAAGGGGGCGGTACAGCCCCCTTTAGGTGCTCTAATGCCTATCAGGAAAGAGATTACATTCTTATCCTGTGGTTATTGCTGCCCACTTTCATTAAAATTCACCTTCCCTGCACGAGGTTAATGAGATGGATGTAAGGACTGGTGGGAAAATGAGACCTTGACGATAAATATGAATTAGCATTCTCATTTAGTAATAGAGGTAAGGGTGTTGATATGAAACCTTTGAGAATCGGACATTTTAAGACTTTATTTAACATTCTTCTAATAGCCCTGAGCTTTGTTTAATTAATTTGTGAAAATATTGTTCTCATTCTAAAACGTTAATTATAAAAATCAATATATGTTGTTAAAATGGATATCAAACTTCATTGAATGTGTCACTAACATATTTACTCAAAAACACATTCACACTAGAAGGTCATTTGTAGCAAGTTTGAAAATTAATATGTGGTAATGACAGTTTTACATCGCTTATTACGCAAGATTTATTTTTAAGGAAAATATATTCTTATTATTAGATTATTATTATTATTATTATTAGCACTGCGTCTTACTACCTGTTAGGGTTATACGCACTTACCCTAATGTGTAATGGTAGGATGATAGCGAGATGAAATTGAGGACCTACAGTTTAACGTGGAATCCGAACCATGGTAGAGGCCTGGCATTCCTCTAAAGGAAACTATAGATCAGTATTATATTTAATTACAAATCCTCTTGCTAAAAGTATTCGTTGATTAGGTTTTCCCAACATTACTTCGCGTGCCTTCTTATTATGATATTATTTATTTAGCAAAAAAAAAAATATATATTTACTTTTGTTTGTCTAATTTTGCGGAAACTTTTGAAACATTTGTAAAACAGTAAATTGTGTAGAAAGTTCTTAATAAGACTGACGCTGGTCGAGACTTAGTCCAAACCGAATGTGTTTGAGAAGGTTTACCGACTATTTATGTAAATTATCTTGGGTACGGATACAAACATGCACATGTGGGAGATGCCACACATTTACAAAAACAAATATTTTCTTAATAAATGAGTTTTACAAATAAAAATTGATTTAATAACCGCTAGCCACATGGCCTAAAGCATCAAATCCTGGTCAGGTGTACTGAGAGTGGTTTTAAAAATAAATCCAATCTCACTCCACGCAAATGCGGTAAACTTCCTTTAGATTAAACCTTCCTCATCCTTAAATCATTAACGTAATTAGTACATACGCGTATAGCCTTAACAGATAGTAAAACGCGGTGATAAAAAAAACACATACGTCTTGTATCAGTTTAAACGCCTACTATCAGTACGTTCATCACAGACTCTGCCTTAAAATATGAGTGAAAAATGAGCCTGGAAATGGGAAAACTCTTGGCTGACTCAGCGGTCAGAGCATTGGAGTACTGAGCTAAAGGTCTTCGAGATCGTTTCCCATGTCCAGGTGTCATTTTTCAAATAAGGCGATTGTTCCTTTTCATTTGGCGTGGGACATACCGAGCCGTGGGAACAAACGGTTATCTTCAAGAATTTTGATTGTTTTGCAATTTTCTTTTCGGCAACTCTTTGTTCAAGATTAGAAGCATGTTGATTAAGCTATATTTGTTATATACACACCTCCTCTATAATTTTAACAGTGATCAAATATCGATAAAATTGACATTTTTCAATAAAAAAAAACTGCCGGCTTAGTAACAAAAAATAAGAAAATGTAACAATTAACAAATATCGATACATTATCTTAGAAAATATCAAGATGAAAATTTCACTCGTTCTTGAGAAAATTTATATTTTCAAACGTATAATTTTTTCGCAAGACCTGTCCGGTAGCTAGCACTGTCTACGGTTTCCATGATCCATCTGTTCTTGTTGGCGCGGAAAGATACTTTGTTCGGTTGTGAAGCCCACCATCACACAAAATAGGTTTTAGACTTGCACTGGAGAGGGCCAAGGGCCTTAAATGGATATGTCTACTGTCGGGCCAAACACTTCGCGAACTGGTACAAAGCCAGCGTCAAAACACTTTAGAATATGTTCCATTCTAACAACAACAAAATTTAAAAAAAAGGTGGTTAAGAGAAAACATGTTATTTATATATCTATTTTAAATTAAATACTGGACACCTTATATGAATTTTAAAATTTACCTCCCCGTTATTGCAAATAATACTGCATTTTGTCAAAGTGCTCACTCATAGCGGTATAAGTTCAATATACAGTGGTATTTTCATCAAAAAAGAAAAAAAAAAGAGATTTTAGTCAGTTTTAATAACGTTTTACTATATAAGTATTGATAATATCTATCATTAGTGACATCCACACATCACATGACTTGACGTGTAAGTAGATCTAGTAGCTTCTAATTGTCTTACTATGAAAATTGGACTGTAGGTGTGGTGCCAATTACAAATAGCCTCCATTTTTTGTGTGTGTACTAAGTGTTTCAAGCTCAATTTTTGTTAACCGTTTCTTACATTAGTTTAAATAAAAAAAATACCAAAAAGGTAAACGTTAAGACCTGATCACCATTCTCCTGGAAATATTAGATTTTTCAGAGTTGGAAAATTTAATTTAGGTTGTTTTTTTTTTACCTTATTTTAAGATATATTTTTTAATGAAAGGATGGATATATTTAAAAGAAAAAAACTCAAACGCACCTCTAAAGGAAAACCACCATACACTTTAAAATTGGAAATTATCTGTCAACTTAGAATTTTATAGAAGCTTAAATAGATTTTTCCAGTGTCATAAAATTGTTTTTATTCTGTTTTAGAGAGTGACAGAAATTGAAACTTTTTAACACCTCACGAAATCTTAATAGAAACAAGACTGTAAGCCCAATTGAGGAATTTATATTAATAAATCTGATATAATTTTCATTATTTGTTACCATAAAGAAGTAACTAATGAAAAACACTTAATATAGATCTCAAACCTTTCCAGGGACCCAAATTGAGATAATCTAAGAAAATATAAGATAATAAGTCAATAGGATTCATGTATTTCATAAGCGTAGTATATATCTTACATTCATAAAAAAAATGAGTTGTCTCCTGGCCGGAATGGAAACTAGAAGAGGCGAGGAACTAAAGGCACGTGACTTGCAAGCCTTTCGATGGAAAATTAGCCTGCGGAACCGGCCTTGAATGGATTCCAGCACGGAAAGACGCCGGTATCCAATGGTTTCCGGCGTCTTTCTTGGGGCTGTATGTGTGATGGTAAATGTGAGATTCCTATTTCTAGGGTATAAAGAAAGGGATGTGATGGTCTGGTGAGGAGTGAGGAGTGAGGGTAAGACATATTTGTTCTGTGTGTGTGAAAGAGAAATAGGAATGAGGATCCAAAAGACAGGGAAGGACTAAATTATGCCTTACTGGAGGAAATTAATACGCAAGAATGTTTTAATAATCACTCTTCAGCAGTTGAATAAAACCAGTTTTATTTTTAGGACGTGATTATTTTTATTATTATTATTATTATTATTATTATTATTATTATTATTATTAGCACCACGTCTTACCACCCGCTCGGGTTATACGCACTTACGCTAATGTGTAATGGTAGGGTGATTGTGAGATGAAATGGAGGACCTACAGTTTAACGTGGGATCCGAACCACGATGGAGGCCTGGCATTCCACACATTCACAAGTTTTGATTAGTACACGTCTTGTCAGAGGTGAAGGAAAGGTTTGATAATCAGATAAACCGTACCCCAGCACAGAAGTCCGACCCCTTACCCCTAGACCACCAGGTCACCTTTAGGACGTGATGAATCCTTCCTAGGTATGCACTTTGACAAAGGAGTCAGTCAATCTCTTCTTGTATTTTTTGACGGTGAAAGGGAGCATGGGATTCCAATTCTGGCCTGATTCATGGAGTTTTCTTATGGAGATTAGACAAAACCTCCACGAAAATGTGGGTACATTTACTTTATATTATACTTTTTTTTTATACTTATCCTACTTACCCCATTAAAGTTAATTTGGACAGATAGCTCAGACGGATAGTAAGACGTGGGTTTCTGTAGTAAAAAAAAAATAGACGATTGTTTCTTTCATATAGTTGGACTGCGGTTTCAGAGATATCAACTTGTCAATTGATGTTACCTTTACTAGAGTTTATCACAATTTGAGCTGTTAATACACTCAGGATGAATTCCACCTCTCTCGTCCCTCACTTGAAGAATTAGCCCCTCGCCTTCTAACTCTAACAGGATTCGAATCACCCACTTCAGTATCCGAATGGTTTAAAAGGCGTAACTCTCGTGTTGGATTAGCATAAAATGATTTCCCACTCTCCTTCCAAGCGAATGCGGCTATATTACCTCTAAAATGCTTCTCTCCTCTTCCCTAACCCCGTTAGAGAAATTACCATATGCGTAGAACTTGAACAGATAGTAAGAGGCGGTGATAAAAAAGCAAAGGATTCGAATCCTATTTAATTACAGAGGACTAAAGCAATGTTTCAAGACATCAAATACTTCGTCCAAAGTTAGAGAAACAGTGACACAATAGGCTCAGTCGGTTACAAATTACTTCAAAACTCAGGTTACCGGTGTTGATTCTCATCAAGGTCGAAAGGTTTATCACAGGTGAAATGGGGGTTTCCTCTAGAACAGTTTTGTGTTCAAAACAAGATGGTTGAATGTGTTTTCTGCTCAAGAGCTAATATAATAGATTAGTCAGGTGCTGAAACACTAATTTGGTTTAGAAAGTGTAACCCGTAAAAAAAAAAAAGTCTAGGGACTAGTTTTTCCCACTATCTTATCACCTGCGTGGAAGAGTTGCATTGTTATTAGGCGTTTTCTCTTACGACAGGTCCATTCCTTTTGTCAGTGCGATCTTCATCGTCGGAGAAGACACCTTGCCTTGTCCTCTGCCTCCTCCTTCATCCCCCAGAACTTTCTTCTTTCTTTCAAGTTTGATTCCTCTACCTTTTCTTCTATGACTTTGTGCAGAAGACAGTTCCTCCTAAGGATGTATCCGTTCCAGTTAATTTTGTACCGAAGAATCACATCCAAAATGGTTCTTTTCTCACCCACTCTTCTCAGAATTTTTTTGTTTGTCAGCCTCCCTGTCTGTTCACCTGATCTTCTCAATTCTTCTCTAGTAACACACTTCAAAGCTCCCTCAAGTATTTATTTTTTCATCTTCCTAAGAGTCCAATTTTCTGCTCCGTACAGCGCAGTGCTACAAATGTAGAATTCCGTCAGTTCTTCCTCAGTTACAAACTCAACTTTCTGATCATCAGTTACCTCTTGTTGAAAGCTTCCTTGGTCATGGCGATCCTCGACCTAACTTCCAAAGTGCAGTAGGCATTATTTGTCAGCAGACTTCCTAGGTTCTTTAATTGCTCAATTATTTCCAACTCCTGGTTTCCAACTTTAATTTTTAGGGGCACTTAATTTTTTGAAATCACCATCAGTTTGGACTTTTCATTGAGATCTGCTTGCCATATAATTGCTAATGAGCTGAGCTGGGTTGGTACGAAGAAGGTTTTAGATTAAATTTAATATCATTTGAGTGGAGTGAGATTAATTAACCAATTAGGAGAGCTTTACTGTGCACACACAGACGGGATCGAGCCCTACCGACAAACCTATATATTGTTTAAGTGGATACTTTAGACCAGTAGTTCCCAAACTGTGCCCCATGTACCACCAGTGGTACGCGATGAGAAGCCAAAGAAAACAAGCAACTTTATTTATTTCGCACCGCGTCTTACTACCCGTAATTACGTTAATGGGTTGGGGATTGGGAAGGTTGAATTTAGAATAAATGAGCTCGCGTTTGCGTAGAGGGGAGAAATCGGGGCTCGATGATCCATGTCGGGTGCACTGAGGGTGGTTTTCCCTAAATGGTTTTCCACTTTCCCTCCACGCAAATGTGGGTGCACTTCCTCTAAACTAAGTCTTAATAAATCCCAACTCATTAGCATAATTAGTACTCGTAAGTATATAACCTGAACGGGTAGTAAGACACTGTGCTAAAAAAAAATCTAATTAAATATTCACGTTTGTGTTATTTTATATACGTAGCTTCTGGAAAAACGTTCCGGTGAGAATATTTTGTAAAGGAAGACAGCATCTACATCTGTTGGTCAAAGTTAAAACTTTAGTCGAGCGCTGCTATCTAGTGGTGATTAAACGAACTGATTTCTCTACGTACAAGGGCGGAACTGCGCACGCGCGACGCGAACAGACAGGATGTTCATTAGGAAATCAATAGTATAATACATTAAAAGACCAAACCCCACGGAACAAGAGAAACATAATAATAAACAGTAGCTATATATATATATAAAAATAAGTATGCATGTAAACCATCAGTTCATGTGATATTAAATACTTGAATTTGAAAGTATATTTTTTACTCAATTTCAAATATCTATGACAGGGTTGGCTAAACTGTGGCGCACGCGAAAATATTCTCTTGTAACGAAGTATTCACTCCGATCTTTTTTTTTTTACATTCGAATCTTATATTTTCAATAAAACTATAATATTAAAATAGAGATTTAAATAACTTGTAAAAAAAATATTTTTAACTCATTATTATCATAGTAAAGTCATCAATTTTATCTCTTGCGAAGTACTTATTATAAATTGCATATACATTATAAAACTTTTTTATTCATACAGTAACAACTTTTTAATAAACATTCATTGCTTGGATATACTTTCCAAAACGTATGGATATCTCACACACGACCGTTTCTTTTCCCGTGGTATAGGCCTTATGAGTTTAAAAAAAAAAGCCCAACTAACACGTATTATATACGATTTTTTTTTTTACCCTGAAAGGTAGCAGGCTTACCTTGAATGGTTCTACTATGGTGTAGCTTATAAGATGGGGCCATAGTGTAATACATCAAGGCAAGACTGCTCCTTTTAGGGTGAACGAATTGTAGCTCCCCCTAAAATCCAGATAATATATTGTTATTAAATTTAATCTATTTAAGGTATTTAACGTGGACTTTTGGAACTGATTGATTATATCAGCATACAACTTATAAACTAACTTAAATATAGAACTGACACAACATCCAGCCCCCTGCCGTTAATTCATCACTATGAAAGGGGAAACCCACATTTCACCAATGAAAAATTTCTCGGTCATGCCAGGAATAGAACTCGGGACCTTAGTTTAGTAGATAGACACGCTAATGACTAAGCTAAGGTGTCGGACAATCGTTATTAAAGAATATGTTGTTTACACCTGCACCAACGAATGTTTTGACGTTAGTTTCCTAAAACTCTAAATCCACACCAGCAGGAAAGTGGGTGTGGGGGTAGGGGAAGGGGGGGTCACACGATCGTTTGGTCTAGTTTTCCAATGTCGAAGAGGTCAAGCTTTGAATCTCGGTCAGGTGTACGAAGATATTTTTTCTCATAAATAGTTGTCCACTCTTCTTAGCTCATTTTGTGCTAATACGCAAAAATTCAAGACGGGTGATTAGACGCGAAACTCAGAAATAAAAAAACAAAAAAATGTATAGTATTAGCAAATCATTTTTGTCACAAACTAAACCGAAAGAAAATTCACTCAAAATAAGGGCAAGTTGTTAAAGAGGAATACAAAGCATTCCCCTTTTGACCCTCCTTTTTTAAGTAAATCTCACTCAGCGAGTCAGGTGAACCCAGGACGAGACAGTAGAACAACAGAGTCATTATAAAACAGCCCGAGGGGGTCTTACAAACACAGCGGAGTACCTGCACTATTTTTTTAAAAAACAAAATAGCAATACAACGTTTGGGTGGGGAAAAAAAAAAGAAGATGGAACCCCGGTAGGTAGCGGCGCATTTAGGGGTATAAATATATATCCCTCTACGTTGAATGAAATGATATGATATATTTAATAAAGATAAAACCACCGCTGGGAAATTAAGATATTTCAATGATATAGCAACCTCACTTCAGAGTTTATCTTGTTTAACTTTATAATATTTACATTAAATTGCCTTTAAACGTAAACAAAGTAAATCACCAACTTATGAAAAGTACATTTCAAAATGATTCTATGAAAATAATGTTATCCTTACATACCCAAGATAAATTGAATTTCGTTAAGGTTTTTATATGTTGCATCTGGCTTGCAAATTCTCAAAAGAAGGTCATATAGGCCTAACACTTTTTTCTAAAGAGTTAGGGATGAGTAAGGTTGAATTTAGAGGAAGTGTATCCGTGTTTGCGTGTAGGGAAAATAAAATATTTACAACATCCAAACGGGATTCTATCCCCAATCTATATGTCATCGGATCTCTTAAAATTAACTTTTCTTTGTGTTACTCTAGGTTTGGGTTTCCATGTCATTGATTGTAATTATTTATATTACACTAAGTATTAAACTTACTTACTCACATACTTTACGACATTATGAGCTCGAAAGTTCATTTCAGCACTTAAAAAGTACGACACCTAACCCTTGTGGTGGTTCGTGTATAAGCAGTGCGGAATTGCAGCACCACCTATTTCCACTTAACATTATCGATAACATTTAATATAATGAATCCTTTTTTCTTTAATTCTTTCTTTCTATTTTTGTAGTACAATAAATATTCCTTAAGCTTAATGTCAGTACTTCAGTAACCATCCCTCAGTCTATGAAAAAGATACAAAAATCTTTGTATGGAACTGTGCGCTTCACAGTGCCAGCAACGTGGTGTTTGACTGTTGTGCGCATTTGCACATAGGAGGGGGGTGGGGAGGAAGGCGGAACTGACAGGTATAGAAAGCACTGTTGCTCTCGCAGTGCTGGCTCTGGCGTAATGGTGGAAGGAAGTTTTTTTTTTTACTCAGCGTATGCTGTGCTTAAAAACCGTGTTCCATATTCTTGAATGTGATAAAGTGTAGAAGAATGTAGAATTATATTATTAGTCTGCTTCCAGCTATTCTATTTGATTCGGTTTTTTCAGTTCTTTTATTTAACAGAAAGACTAAATGCGCTTGCAGTAATTTCAATAGATAAAAATTTCCTCAATTGTCATCCAGAGATCAAGGAGAAAATTAGTGAACTTTTTGCGCAAATTAAAACAAGAAGAATGGATTTCATTTTTAGATGAATAGATCAAGCTTGAACTGTAACAATTTAAATTAAAGTAAGTAAAAAAATGTTGTTTTTTGTTAAGATTTTATCAAGTTCCCGAATAAATTTTCACAATTTTAAAACAAAGGTTAAAAAATTTCTGAAGCAGCACCCCCATTAATTTTAGCTACGGGCCGCCACTGCCTAACCCTAGCTCTAGCTAGCTCTCTATCCAGTCCCGCTTATTTCAAAATCTCTCTTTAAGGTTCATTCTTATGTTATCCTCCCATCCGCGTCTAGGTCTTCTCAATGGTCTTTTCCCATTGGGTTTCCCAGTCACTACCCCGAACACGGTTCTATAATTACCCGTTAGAGCTGCATGTCTTCACCCACCGTAGTCCACGCGACTTGATTATCTTAGCAAAATAACCTTACTTACTGAAAAACAATAATGTATGTATTCATTACTTATACATAAGTACTACATTTAGAGTGCGAAAGTAATCTAAATAGTCAAAAATCAATGCGCGTCAATGGGTTTATATGTTGAAAATATGACTATGATGACTACCTTTTTTTATAGTGAAATATTCTTTTTAACAATTTTATTGTTTTAACTTACCAGCTCGATATCATACTATTCATATGTATATATTAATTTTGATGTGTTTATATGTAGGCCTATAGTGGTTTTCACATTATTAATCTAATAATCTAAACTACTGGAGATTTAATTACATATTTTATTTATATCTAGCACAACCATGATTGGTAAAATATTGATAAAATAAATCGCGAAGTGATTCAGGAATACGTGTAAGAACCTACAGACTCTCATCTTATCAACATCTACCAAATGACAGTTCCAGAGGATCACCCACACAAATCAAATGCTAGATAAAATATTCCTGCCCTATACATATTTTATTGTTATGCTGGGCTTTAAAAAACATAGGATCAATACCTTAATTTAAAAGTATTTTTTCCAGACTACGGGAATACGACTAAAAAACTTTATTTTACTAAATATAGAAGAAGGGAAAAACTAAGAATAAAACTGTATCTCTGACTGAAAGAAAGGCATAATCTTTCACTTGCCCGCTTTGAGGTCATAATTAAATTGCTGTAATAAAAGAGTATAGAGAATGATTTATTTGTTTTTATTGACCAAAAGTTGTATCACGTCTTATTACGCGTCTGGATTATCAGCGTTTTAGTTATACTAATAGAGTAGTGATTAGGAATGTAAAGTCAAAAGAAAATATACCCGAATTTTCGTGGACAACTATTTTTGGAAAATAACTATCCTCGGTTTATTTGACCTAGATTTTGAGTCCTGCTGACCCCCAATATCCCTATGTAACAGATAAACCAGACTATATAAGCTTTATATTTAGTCAATGTGCCCATTGTCCATCGTTACGGATAGTAAAACCTTGATTACCATTCTTTAAAGAAAATAGATAACTTGTTAATTAAAATATAGTAGTGATAATAATTTCAGTGTCAGAATAATAAAAAGTAATCTTTCAAGAAAAGCTTTTATAAAAGAACTCTTCGAGTCTTAGGATCGTAGAAAAGCTTAACCAATTTCATTCCATCATCTAAGGGCTTAAGAAAGAGCAAGAGGGGTGGTGGGTTTACCGGGGAGGAGGGGAAATATATCCAACCAACCCCTCATCTCTTCCCCCCCCCTTAAATCCCAACCGCTTCTCCCTCCTGCAACGTCATCAATTTTGCGTGCTAATGAACTACAGTGACTTAATTAGCAATTTGACCGCCATCTTCTTACGAAACATCGAAAAACAAGGAAATGTGAGGCGCTGTCATTCTAGAACATTCTCTTCAATAATGAATGATATAAACACACACATTTGGTTTTACTTTCTCTTGATCCCTCAGAGATAGAAGTATTGTGATGGTCAAAAGAAAAAAAAACCTCGCGATTACGATAAATGTCGACGTTTCATGACCCCCTGGAACAGAAAAAGGTGTTTTTTTGTTTTTTGTGTTGCCCTCAGTATCTTTGCTCAGAGCTGAAACAATTTTACCGATCGGGATAAAAATTTGTATTTAGGGTAATCATAAGGTTCCCCCGGGGAATTTTTGAAATTAGATATCTAACCTTAAGATTAAGGGTAGTTTAATGAAGGATAAAAAGAGAAAGAATTGATTTTCTGAAATGCACAATAGTAATTTTTGATTACATTTTATACATAGGCACTCTTTAACATTAAAAACATAATGACAATCCTTACTTTTCAGTGGAAATGACTTTAAGGGTACTTTATATAAGCGAGAGGAAATATTCAATTTTGATCTTTCGCAACTATTAGAGATAGGAAATCACTTTGTAATAATAATAATAATAATAATAATATTTAGCACCGCATCTTACTACCCGTTCGGGTTATACGCTTTAAGTACTAATTACGTTAATGGATTAGGAATTGGAAAGGTTTAATTAGAGGAAGTGAACCCGCATTTGCGTGTAGGGAGAGTGGAAAACCATTTAGGAAAAAGCACCCCAGTTCACCCGACCGAGATTCGAACCTCGATCTCCCCGTCCTCAGCAGTCGAGCTCAACACGACAAGCGCGTTAACCAACTACGCCACCGAGGCGGGTGAAATCGCTTTGTAAAGTTGTAGTACTAGTCAAAATGAAAATATTTTAAATACAATATGTATTTATAACACCAATAGTTTGTGGTATAAGCAAATATATATTAATATTTGATCTGGGTCTTTGCTATGTGAAATGTATTGTTTTGCTCTTTGGCGGACAGAGATGTTCTTATTTCAATGTTCCGGTAACAATTTATAGTTCATGTATGCTCTTTGGTGGAGTGTTTCTACAACAATGTGTATTATTTAGTTTCACACATCATACCAGTTCTTTTTTAAGAAAAAAATAGGATACATGAAAGAAATATTGCTTATATGTTGAGGTAGATTGAGTTTTTAAATTCACATGTAAAAATTGGACAGAGTAATTATTCTTTTTTGGAGGAGTATGAAGCTAAATAAGAATGTAACCATTCCAGTAACCTGGTGGTTACGACTTGAATTCAGAACGTCAAGCTACAGTTCAATTTTCACAGGAAGACAGAAAAGTGACTAAATTTACTCTAAACTATTCATACGTCAAGTCATGTGATCTGCAGATGTCCCTATATATATATATCCACCTCTTAATACCCAATTGGGCTATACGCTTATGTACTAATTACTTTTAATGGTCTTAGGGATTAGGAGGGCTATATTTAGAAGAATTGTACCCTCATTTGCATGGAGGTAAAGTGGAGAACAATTTTGGAAAACCACCCTCAGTACGCCCGATATAAATTTTAGCCTTGGATCATCTTGTCATCAGCAGTCCAGTCCACTGTGATAGTAGCGCCTCAGATCGTGTGGTCATTAAAGTGGGTGAGAAATATCATCAATAGGCTATCAATATCGACCACACAAATAGGTTGTATTTTTTAAACTGTTCTTTCTATTAAAATTGGACTGTTTGTTGTCAAGGTGGGATAGAAGGACACTAGTTAAGGTGAGTATTTTTTTCAGTTATTATATCAAATAGTTTGGGCAAAAATAAACAAAATATTGAGTCAGCACATTAGTTTATTCTGAAAATTTAAAAATGACACCTGGACACGGGAATTAAACCCATGACCTTTGGCGTACTAAGTCCAAGGTCCCAGGTTCTATTCCCGTGTCTAGGTGTCATTTTTCAATTTTCAGAACATGATATCTAGATGGAATCATCCTCACTAAAAAGCATAAATAATAGCTTTGGATATTTGATTCTTACATAAGTTTAGTTTAGTTTTCTACACATACTAATAACAGTTCTTGAATATTTGTAACAAACATAATGGAATTAGATGATAAACTTAAAATGAAGAAAAAAAAATTCTTATAAAATGCCAGGAAAAATATGACAAGTATTCAAGAAATATTAAGATTATTATGCTTAAAAAAATGCATGTACTAAAGATATATTATATTTATTCTAAAAAAAAAGTTTTAAGAACTGCAAACATAAGTCGTACACTTTTCGCTATAAGCCCAATATTCTTAAGAAATACTTTCTGGAATGCATTTATCCTATCAAAGTTTTTATCTATACTTCTATTACTTAAGTCTATCGAATTTTCTCTTCACTGGAGACTTAAAATCAGATTTGCGCACTTAGATAAACTTAAGAAAAATTACAAGTTATTTAGAAAAAACTTGGCGAGTTGAACTCGGCCATCTTTGAGATCTTATTCCTTTCCGAGGATGATTAATTTAACGATTTCTATACAGTGGAACTAGGTATACGTTTTTTACATCGATGTTTTTGATATGATTATTTCTTTCATGATACATTCTACTATCTACATGAGAATAAATTTTAATACACCCATCTTATATTACAAATGGACATTCCTGACACCTATAAAAAAGCTAGTGGGTCAATTTTTACGTATTCATACGTCAAGGAACGTGATCTGCAGCTGTAGCTTTTGAAAGATATTACAAATACCTTTAAAATAACACTAATTTAAATCTAGTGATATGTTATCAATGTTGAACGCAAAGATCAGCTCATATGTGTGTATTTTCTCAATGTTGCAACAAATGCCAATTCGTAAGATTATTATTATTATTATTATTATTATTAGCACCACGTCTTACTACCCGTTAGGGTTATACGCACTTACGCTAATGTGTAATGGTAGGGTGATTGTGAGATGAAATGAAGGACTTACAGTTTAACGTGGAGTCCGAACCACGGTGGAGGCCTGGCAGTCCTCATTCGTAAGAAAATAAAGGAGTGCATTGGCCGTGTCATGATACAATAATATAAAATAAATGTATAAAGAACAGATTCAAAAAGTTAGGATAAGAAACTATACAACAGACTGTATGGAAACGTTGTGAGTTTAAAAGTTACGTGCATTAAATAATTTGTGGAGCTTTGCGTGGGATTGGGAAATAAATGTTGAGGGTTTTAAACGATCTTATTCATTATATTCTTTAATTAAAGTCTTATAAAATGGTAAATGAGGTATGGAAGTCTAAAAGGGGGCTTTTTAATCCATAAATTATCAACTAAACGATATTTTAAAAATATATGTTTATAGTTCACCGATTTTCAAAATTTAGAGTTTGATTAAAGAATAACCCCTTTCCGCATTTGAGATACGTTTTGTTATACATGGAAGAAGATACAGTAAAGAGGAGATAGAAACCTCTAAAACAAACGAATGTTTCTTTGATGTGTTCTTATCCTTCTTTCATATTTAGAGTTTAAGATAACACTAATTAATGTTAAAGAAACCTCGACCTATCAAGAAAGATGATTTCGTTTTCTCTTGAGTTTTTCTCATTAAAATTAACATGTTTGCGAAAGGGAGGGACGAAAGAAGTGATTTAGACCAAAGAAATATAAAACAGTTTAAAAAAGACGATTAGCAAGAGTGACCCGAGAACTTTTAGAATTCTAAAAGGTACCCATATGACCATTCATCATACTGATAATACAAACACATTTTCTTTTGGGAAATGTTATATATTACTCTTAAATTTATCTTCAGTCCATTTTTGGAATAAACTGTATAGTTTTCAAGATATAGATGATTTTCACTACAAAGACCAGGAATTTCCGCCAACTTCTTAAAATGGCGGCTCATCAGCCGATCTGACTTTGACTTTTTTCATGTAGAATCCGTTGATAATTATTTTTCAATTAGTTCTAGGTTAAGCTAAACTTAATGCTAGATTGACTGGACTATAAGGTGGGTGCGAGGGTTATTTGCCAGGCTTATCAAGTCTAGTTTGATGATAATGGGGAAGTTAAAATTATTATTAGCACCACGTCTTACTACCCGTTCGAGTTATACGCACTTACGCTAATGTGTAATGGTAGGGTGATTGCGAGATGTAATGGAGGACCTACAGTTTAACATGGTACCCGAACCACGGCGGAGGCCTGGCATTCCCCACATTCACAAGATGTCTTGTCAGAGGTGAAGGAAGGGTTTGGTAATCAGATAAATCATGTGCCGGGACCGAGGATTGAACCCCGGACCCCCAGCACAGAAGTCCGACACTTTACCCCTAGACCTCCAGGTCACCGATAATGGGGAAGTTATAATTGAAAATGTGTGTTCTGAGGGTGGATTTTTTATTTCTAATTTTTTTTTCCACTCTCCTTCCATGAAAGTGTGCATACATTCCCTTACATCTCTACTACGTTAGCGAAACTAAAATACGTTTAGTCCATGCGGGTAGTAAGGCGGGGGTGTAAAATAAAAATAAGGAGGTTTAGTCTAGAGTGTTATATATACATATATCTACTGTCGCAATTTAAGGGCGTTAAATCTTATAAACCATCAATACTTCAGAAAGAAAGTTACTGGTGGTAATAATGCTAATATTTATACTAGTTAGTCTTTAATAGTTTATTTTAGGAAAAACCATAAAATTTATTTCTTTAAAACAGTTCTACTTGGGTTTGATATGACTGTACAGTCAGATAAATTTTTTTTAAATCGTATTTATTTCCAATTGAATAGCTAGGGTTAACCAACCATCCATTTACGGTTCTATTTTTATGCCATAATTTTATATAATACCCCATACTCCTAGTCTTTTAATGAATTCATTCATGACCAGCAGCTTTCTATTGTGCTCCAATCAAAAACGATGCTGCCTGTCTGTTACACAGGAGGAAATTAAGATAAGCCTTTCCATGTTAATGTCTAATGTTTCACGCTGCGAGTTTCAATGGACGATAAAAATTAAACAAAAACTATTTATTTACCAAATGTTTTCTATAATAACTCATTCCATGTTCATATATAAGTGATTATTTGAATGAATCATTTTCTTTTTCATTATAATACTTAAAACCGCGTCTAATTACCCGTCCAGATTATTTGCTTAAGTACTAATTACGCTAATGGGTTATTGATTGGGAAGGTTTAATTTAGAGGACATGAACCCGCATTCGCGTGGAGGAAGAGTGGAAAAAATATTTACGGGAAAACCACCCCCGGTTCACCCAAGTGAGATTCGAACCTCAATCTCCCCTTCCTCGGTAGTCTAGCTCAACATGAAACTAGCGCGTTAGCTAACTACGCCATTGAGTCGGGTCTTTATTACTATAAGATTACTTAAAATCATACTCAGTAACAAGCTCTTGGGGCTATAATGGGGATATCACCAGTGGTCACGCAATCAAAGGCGTCAGAACCGTATTAAACTTGATTAACGGTGACTCGTCATGTCGAGATAGATTTTTTCCCCTATAATAATACATTCTCTTGATATGAGAATGTAAAAAGTATTAAACATATTGTATTTAACTTATCTTAAAACATATTGATTGATCGAAACTATCTTGTAATGTAACAAGATATAATAATTAATTATATAAACATTTATATTACATTTATTATCAAATAATAAAGTGTTATTCTCCTTTCAATTGGAATAATTTTTTTTAAAACTACAATAAAAATAATATCAAGAGTCTTCGTATTGTATGTCTTACATGTGTTTTATCACATTCGCAAAACTTATTTAAATATATTACAAATGTAGGGTAAGCCACCCTTGGAATCTACCAGAGCCCTCGGTAGTGGAAGCTATTAAATTTAATGGCTTGATCCAATAACGTCGTTCGTCGTAGGTTAAGAGACCCATGTCCATATGTTAGGTAAACATAATGCCATATTCACATACTCACAATGACCTTATAACGATCTGAACATTTTTATTGTCTCAGGAACTGGCATTCATAACTACGCTTTTGGGCATAACATTTGAGAAATATAACTAATAATTTCGTTCTTTTCTGTAAGGTCTTTTAGGGATGTTATGAAATACATTGTTATGTTAAGCTTATTAAAAAAATGAACAAAAAAATACATTAAGACTTATTGTTTTTACATTTCAACGATTTTTTTTTTTTAATTTCGGAGCTAAACAAAAACAAGCGGGCATTATTTTAAAATTAGAATCCTTACAAACAATGAAAGCATTTGCTTCACATACAAATGAGCTGGAGTGGCTTATATCTATCTACACTGCCCCAAGTGCCTTGGTAAGGTTTGCCCTACCCGTTTTCACCGAATGAAATGATATAAACTACAGCCACATTCAGTGTAACTAGCCGGGATTTGAGTTCTGACCTTCGCGTCACCGTCAAACCAAATTAAATCGACGTTTAGTGCATGTGATGACCCTGAATGCCAACGATCCTTACCTGGTGGTCTAGGGGTAAGGTGTCAAACTTCTGTACTGGGGGTCCGGGGCTCAATCCTCGGTCCCAGCACAGATTTATCTGATTACCAAACCCTTCCTTCACCTCTGACAAGACGTGTATTAATCACAAACTTGTGAATGTGTGGAATGCCAGGCCTCCACCGTGGTTCGGATCCCACGTTAAACTGTAGGTCCTCCATTTAATCTCACAATCACTCTACTATTACACATTAGCCTGAGTGCGTATAACCTGAACGGGTAGTAAGACGCGGTGCTAATAATAACAATCCTTACTGTGAAAAACGTCTCGAAGCTATTTTGCGAAGCACGTTACATATTAACACACCTATTCTTTCTAATAACTATCACACTAATACGCCTATGAACGAAATAGAAAGAGATAAAAGAAAATTGAATCTTATTTATATGCTGATACGGTTCCCCTCTTCCACTGACGAGTGTACATACTCTATTATTAATTGCGCTTGGACAGTAATGACACGAATTTAGAAATTACTTTTTTTACGGCTTAATATTATAGATGGACATTTGCTTCCATGGATTTTTTGTATCTCCATCTAGACAGGAAGATTCTTAGAGCACATTTTCGTGAATAAGCAGAATAGTTGCATAAAATTAAAACATATATTTATATAAATTACAAAAATAAACTAGGTACTTAAAGGTTAAAAAAGCAAATTTGTGAAAAAATAAGGCCATTTTTTTAAAATCATTATTTAAGAATTTATTATTTTTGTTTCAATATTAAATCTTTCAAATTCCCCTAATAAAACGTAAATATAGTAGGGCCCCCGTATACGCGGTTTACAGCTGCCAAATTCTATTTATATTTAATTAAAGGCAAAAATAGTTTATACGTAACAATGCCTATAACTTTACCCTCCAATTCATCTTTTCATTGTGCCCGTTATGCTAGCATATCACCATCATCATCATACTCATTTGTTTGTATCAACAAGAATAATTAAGATTATTATTATTATTAGCACCGCGTCTTACTACCCGTTCGGGTTATACGCACTTACGCTAATGTGTAATGGTAGGGTGATTGTGAGATGAAATGAAGGACCTACAGTTTAACGTGG
>CABFVZ010000529.1:104436-114816 GCA_902151445.1 Timema monikensis
ACCATTACACATTAGCGTAAGTGCGTATAACCCGAACGGGTAGTAAGACGCGGTGCTAATAATAATAATAATAATAATAATAATAATAATAATAATAATAATAATAATAATATACGTATTCAAAAAATTCGATTATAATACAAAATAGGTTATTATTCTTACTAGATCAGTAGAGGTATGCGAAGGACACTTTTTAAATGCAATGCGAATCTTGAAACTTGCGAATAAAAGTCATAGTTGAAAATAACTAGGATTTTTGTTGTTGTCACTTAAGGTCACTTTTAACTTTTAAATCGATTAATTTTCCTAGATCTTGTCAGTAACAAGGACCAGGCAAATTTCCTTGTGTGTTGTTACCTAAGGACTATATTAATAACTAATGCACACAGGCTTACTGATCAGGTTAGTAACTTATCAATTAAGTTTTATTCGGAAAATTTAAAAATGACACCTGGACACGGAAATTGAACCCGTGACCTTTGGCTCGATTTGGGTTCGATTCCCGTGTCCAGGTGGCATTTTTCAATTTTCAGAATATGATATCTAGATGGAGTAATCCTCACTACAAAGCATAAATAATATCTTTGGCTATTTGATTATTAAATAAGTTATAATTTTTACTTACATCGTGGAGTTTATAATATTATTTTGCAAAGTTTACACATGCATGTCTTTTTATCTGCATTTCTCTGATAATAATTATAAATTAAACTCCGTTTTCGTTTCCTAGTTTCAGTTTCAGCCATTTTGAATAATAAAGAAAATGCGAAGAGGCTATGAAAAACTTCTGTGTCAAAATGCACTTTTAGATTTGTCACAGATAATTCCAAAGAGATGGAATATTATGGACTAAACATTAGACGCGAGCTGGGATGATGGCACAAATAAAGCGTTTTCTCTGCTTCTGCTTTATTTTTTACAAATTATGTTGGTGATATTGAATATAATATATTAACATTTACCTACCCATTTTTGATCCATGCTTACATTTTGTTGGTTAAATTACTAGTCATTGTTAAAATTCTGTTTAGTAACTGTTTTAAAATTATCAAATATTGAAAAATGTAATATTTTGTAAAATAAAATTAGATCGTTTGATAATTTAACAAAGTTTTATCCTTCATTCGAAATTTTTAGAATATGCGAAGGTTATTGTAGATGTCGAAGTCGAAGCCGAAGGAGATTTGACCTTTGACTTAGACTTTTTTTAAGCTTCTCACACCATTATTGATCAGTACAGTCCAATTTTCATAAGAAGATCTTTCTCTTACAGCCTTAAAATATACAAGCCCTTCTTTTACGTATTCATCCGCCATGTCATGTAATCTTCAGCTGTCAGTTTTTATATATATTATCAATACTTATAAAATAACACTGATAATATGGTAAACTATCATTGACGATCACAAAACAAATTTGTATTTATTCAAAGGCTCTTACTTTGAAAATTGGACTGTAAAAAAAAATGCTGGCAATGTAGGTAAACACCACCACCAACACAATACATAAAAACTCTGAGATTATGTTATTTTGATTCCTGCTTATTATTTAAATTTAAGTGCGGCACCGATAATTTACTTTCCATACGAGAAACGAGTAAATTATCGATATTCTTTTTTATTTTTTTTATTTCACATACATAGCCATATCTACGAAATGGCATTTTACAAGCACACGTTGTATAGAGTTATTTTCCACTAACCTTCAAGTAAAAAATTAAAATTCAAGTGTATTTTTATAATATATTTTATACTACACCGATTTAAAACATACTAAGTCAACGTTGGTCTCATATTGATTTTATTATTGACTTTTCACTCGGGAAAACAATGTTTAATTTTTTTTTTAATAACTTATGTTTGATATTAAGAATTTGTGAATACATAAATTTCATTTTCAAATCGAATCCACATCTTGGTTAACTGACTATAATAGAATACAAAGCGAATCTCCTCCCTAAAAAAAATTTCGGGTCAAATTCGAATCTAATCTATGTTAAACTTATTTTACCTAATCGAATTCTGGTCAAATCCTTTGCCTAGGAAAAATTAGAGCCATTATTTTATTTTAAAAAGTTTTTCGTATCTAAATCGAATAATTTATTTTAGGCTTACTATGTTAATGTTTCAAATCGAATCTGTGTTGAAGATTTTATTATGTTAAGTTTACAAATCCAATCTAACAGCAACATATTTCAAAACGTTGTGATAAACATATTAGACACATTTGAGGTTTATTAATAAAAATAATGTAATAAATAGCACTAATATCAAAATGTGAAAAATCAATCAAAGATCATACTACTTTCTTAATAATCGTGCAAAGGTTGATTTACTAAAAGGTGAGGTTAGATATTTTATTTAAATACAATGTATTAACTCTCACAAACAACTCACCTACACACGATTCCTTTGTGACCCGGAACTCAAGTTAATTTCTCTATTCACTTTACCACGTAACTGGTTTCCGATCTGATCATATCAATATGGTTAATAAATATGAATTACAGATTCGAATTTTGAGCTAAACCAGTCAAATTCGAATATAGGATTTATTTGGATTAAAAATTTCGAATGGAATCCGAGTCTTAGTAATATTCTGATTCTAAATTTAAAAGGTTCGCATGGACTTAATTTACATTAATTGTGTAATCGTAATTTTAATTTAAAACTAACAAACTTAAAATAATAGCTACTATAATAATAATAACTTAATAGCTTGGAACAAACGAAATTTATTTTATTTTGATTTTTAAATACTATAAATTGACATTTAAAAAATAACTTAAAAAGTTATCCTGACCATAAATGTAGCCTTATTAAAACTTATTTTTCAAAATTTAAGGATATTTATTTCGGGATATAAACTAATTTAAGTAGATTAAATAGCTGGCGTTACATTAATATTGTCGTAAACATAACTTTTCCTCTAACCAAATGGTCATTCTACGCTGTGTAATTAAAGCGAAACATGTGCAATTAAGTTAAAATACAATTTAATAAATAAATATTATATTCCCTAAATCAGACAAAATCTTAGTTCTACATTTGGAAATGTGGCCCCAGGGAGCAATTAAAACAACACTCTCCTGCGAACAACGAGACTAATAATTGTTTGCGAGATCACTGGTTTTGTTACTCACCTGCTTAACTATCAACCTAAATTAGTTTTATAAACGTAATCTTAAAGCTATTATAAATTATAATATAGTCAATATATTTATTGTTATAGAACATTGGGTATTACACTTTGGCTGCCAATGGTTCGAATCTCAGCAGAGTATATTGAATGTGTATTTACATGTATCGCGTCTTACTACAAATACGGGATATCCAAATATTTAGATTGGAATTAGAAAGGTTAAATGTATATTAACCACTTAGGTAAAATCACCCACAATACACCCAGCAAGGATTCGAGCTCCAACATTTCCCTTTACCAGTTATATATAAATAAGACGAGAATTAAGTTATTAAGTTTAGACTACGTACCCACAGATACGTATAGTAATTAGTCAATAAACATTATATTTTTAACTTATGCCAATTAATAAATAAGTGATAATATCAATACATAAGTGTTAGTTATCAAACGGGCTACTTTACTCGCTAAAAATATTTGTTTATTTTAACTTCGTTTTATAAACGGTTGTTTAATTTGAAAGTTCCCCAAAGTTACCTTCGTCGTCAACTTATTTCAAAGCGATGACTTTCCGTTCTCCCTTATAACCCACCTTAATATCACCATGTCATGTCCATATTAAACCGCAAGGACGAATTAAGCTTCTTGCCTTAAAGAGAGCATGTTTTTTCGAATTCTTCTCCTAGCACGCCATTTTCTACTCTTTATGGGAGTTTCATCCACCATGACAATCACGTTGTCCTGTTCTTGTATGCGTCACGAAGCGACAGAAAGAGAGGATGAAAAAACGAAGATAGAGGTCGCAGCCGGGGGGGACCTTAGAGGTCATGATTATAGGACATACAAATCCTTATGGCTGTTTACGAGTTGAGGACGTAGAAATTATAATGGCTTGTGTACGATTTTGGAGGTCATGGTTATAGGAGGTTCAAACTCGGACGGCTACATACGAGTTTAAAGGCTATGATTATAGGACGTACAAACTCGGACGGTTACGTGTGTGAAAACACAAGTGTATTTTATTAAACCTAGCCACGGTTTCTCAAGTAAAGTACAAGTGAGACAATCACTATTTGTGCGTAAGTTTCCCGAGTTCACTCAATCAAACCCAATAACCATAGCTCAGGTCTTTAATGTATCCTACTATTTAGCATGAAAATTAAAACCACACTCTTACAATTATATATTTGCCTTATTGGTTATTGATCTTGATATCCTTTTTTAACTATACGGGCAAATTACCGCCTAAAATAAAGTACAGGATGCCAATAAATTTATATCAGAAAGCTCATAGCAAAGTAGATAAACCTCCTGAGTAAAACCTCGTGTTTAGGTAACATAGATTTTCTGAATTCTTCACTAAACGAGGCCTAAATTATTGCGGCTTGAGATTGTGTTTTTATCATATGATTATATATATATATATATATATATATATATATATAGTCATCTGATAAAAACACAATCTCAAGCCGTAATAATTTAGGCCTCGTTTAGTGAAGTATATATATATATATATATATATATATTAAAAATATATATATAAAATTTCAAGTTGCAAGTGATATGTTTTTCCCCTTGTATTGAAGATTTCAAAAAAGCGCACGCTACGCTTGAGTCAAAATTAAATTGTTAAGTCATCACTAGCCGGAGGGAGAATGGTTTGAGTGTGTGCGTGTGTGTGTGTAGGAGGCGGTGGGGTGCTGATAATTAAAACCGGCTTTTTATACATCCTAACCACAACACTATGGCATACTTAGACATAACTGTAGTGAAATCGCTGTTTGCAAAATAGATTCATAAAATATAACAACTATTACTCTCTCTTTCAATATTGACCACATTTATTGTCCTAATATTTCATAGGTATTTTGACCAAAAGTAATAGCCGCAAAGAGATAAAATACATAAAATTATGTTTGCCTTGTGATTAGCAATGAATTGGATTGTGGGTGATAAGATTTTGAGGTTAAGAGACTCGGCTAGAAACAATAGGCAGTGACTTCTTTTTTACTGTGCTTTATAGATACACTATTCCTGCTGATGCCGCTACACTTCTTCTAAATTAGCATTCCCGTCCCTGTCCCTTAAATTAATCCACTAGGCAAATAGCAATATTATTAAAATAGTTTTTTTTAATATATGGGTGACCTGGTGGTCTAGGGGTAAGGTGTCGGACTTCTGTACTGGGGGTCCGTGGTTCAATCCTCGGTCCCGGCACAAATTTATCTGATTACCAAACCCTTCCTTCACCTCTGACAAGACATCTTGTGAATGTGGGGAGTGCCAGGCCTCCACCATGGTTCGGATTCCACGTTAAACTGTAGGTCCTTCATTTCATCTCACAATCACCCTACCATTACACATTAGCGTAAGTGGTTATAACCCGAACGGGTAGTAAGACGCGATGCTAATAATAATAATAATTTTAAAATTATAAAACATATGACCAATAATAACTGATTTTTGTTTCATGCAGATACACAGCTTTCTATTATTAACTCGATCTCGTTACATTTGGCGTGTTTTTTATATGGCGTGACATAAAACAATTACGTCAAAACTGACGGAATTTTGGTAGTAAGGCCTTTGCGTGTGTTCGTTTATTCTTGGTCACGCTATATTTAGCGGTTCCTTGTTTTAGTTGTAATAGTAAAGGTGAATCCATAAATAGTCCCACGCTTAAATTTATCAATACTATTTAGCTATAAATAGATTCGAAATGTTTCACTATTGTGAATTTAACTTAATTGACAAAACTGTTGGCGACATTACCCGCCTCGGTGGCGTAGTTGGCTAACGCGCTTGTCGTGTTGAGCTCGACTGCTGAGGACGGGGATATCGAGGTTCGAATCTCGGTCGGGTGAACTGGGGTGGTTTTTCCTAAATGTTTTTCCACTCTACCTCCACGCAAATGCGGGTTCACTTCCTCTAATTAAACATTCCCAATTCCTAATTCATTAGCGTAATTAGTACTTAAAGCGTATAACCCGAACGTGTAGTAAGACGCGGTGCTAAATATTATTATTATTGTTGGCGACATCATTTATAAAAACCAGACCCGCCGTAAATTAAAATTGTAAACATGAGGTTTTTTAAAAAGTTTTTTACAAAAGTCTATATTAATACTTATTTTATGACATGTCTCTGCCACTAAACCGGACCAAATCATAGCGTGGGGGACTTTTCAGAGGAAGTCTGTTGGAAAATAAAACAAATACCTACACACAAATGTTTACTACTTTTCCTTTTTAACTCAAAAGATGAAATTATAAAAGTATCGTCTGAGATTAGATTTGTCCCTTTATTTTTATTAAGAACTCAATCTTTTTTTTTAAAATTCTGTGTTCGGTCTTGGCACAATCTTGTAAAAACAAGAGAATGTTCGTTGTTGACAAACTTTTTTTTTTAAAGAAAGGACAGAATTGTGTTGGCCTGCTCTCAAAAATGTGAACTTCGAATTCGAAAAACCAAATCACTGGTTAAAAGAAAGGTCACCAATGAGTTCAACATTAATATGAGTCCGTCTTACCCGGAGTCGCGATAAACTAGAATTCCTGTGTCGGAGAGGTCAATCAATATTCGAATCTAGGCCTAAGACAAATGCAATGAGGAATGGTTTTTTAATAATTTTTAATTTATCACTGTAGTTTTCCTTGTCCTCTTCAAAATAGTGCAGGCGCATTTTTATTCTAAACTACACTACGGATCTTAGGCCCTGTTATTAAGATACTAATATTATTATTATTATTATTATTATTAACACTGCGTCTTACTACCCGTAAGGGTGACCTGGTGGTCTAGGGGTAAGGTGTCAGACTTCTATGGTGGCGGCCGGGGTTCAATCCTTGGTCCCGGCACAGATTTATCTGATTTCCAAACCCTTCCTTCACCTCTGACAAGATATCTTGTGAATATATCTTGTGAATGTGGGGAATGCCAGGCCTCCACCGTGGTTCGGATTCCACGTTAAACTGTAGGTCCTTCATTTCATCTCACTATCACGTTACCATTACACATTAGCGTAAGTGCGTATAAACCGAACGGGTAGTAAGACGCGGTGCTAATAATAATAATACTACCCGTTCGGGTTATACACACGCTAATGTGTAATAATAACGTGATAGTGAGATGAAATGGAGGACCTACAGTTTAACGTGGAATCCGAACCACGGTGGAGGCCTGGCATTCCCCACATTCACAAGTTGATGATTAATACAATTCTTGTCAGAGGTGAAGGAAGGATTTGGTATTCAGACAAATCTGTGCCAGGTCCTAGGATTGAAGCTCGGACCCCCAGCACAGATGTCTGAGACCTTGCCCCTAGACCACCTGGTCACCCTGTTATCACTAGTTAGGTGCTAGTTTTGACACAATTTATTTCTTTTACTTTGTAATCGCTTCATTAATTTAACCCATTTTAGATAGCGTTTGGTTTTGCTCCTATCTATTGTTTAGAATTTCATCACCTCTTATACAAATTTACAATTTTAAACCTCATCCAAGAAGTAAATTATTCTTTATCAGTTTTGTTAATTTCGAGTCCTCCATTTACCAGACCCCCATTTTTAAGTTTATTAAGTTTTTTTATTATATCGTTTCTAATAGTTCCCAAAGATTTAAACTCCTTTTTCATACCAGCATTTAAAAAAATATTTGCTTATAGTTCGCATATTAATGGTTTTATAAAAAGTAAAATGGGTTTTATCTTTAATAGTCCTAAACTTTGCAATAATTATATATTGTTTTTTGCATCGCAAAGAGTTGCGGAAACATTTCATAGATATATCAAAATTGGAGATATTCATTTATGTTAAGTATACTCTAAGCCTGACACTTTAGCTCAATTAATAGCGTGTCTGTTTACTAAGTTAGGGGTCCCGGGTTCAGCTCCCAGCATGACCAAAAAAGTATCATCGATGAAATATGGGTTTACCCTTTCTCGGTGATAAACTAACGGCCGGGGGCTGGATGATGTGTCTGTTCTGGATTGAGGTTAATTCATAGGCCACGTGCTGATATAATCAATATAATCAAAGCACTCTCGGTAAAATTGTTTGGGCTCTAGGTAGATGAGCAAACAGACGGCATTGCGGCAACCACTTTTTCTGATTTAGGGATTCATGAAAAATATGGACACGTCTCAAAATTTCAAATTAGATTTTTTTTACTATCATAATACTTTCTTTCTCCTAGGGATCGCAAGAAAGAAAAAAGAGTGTGTGTTTGCTTGAAAACAAAAGCATTCGTTACATTACTTTACTTCAACAATCTAACGGCCCTCACACGCTCAAATTGTCCATCTAGTTTTGGCTGGTTTGTCTGTGACTGGGAGACGAGGGTTCAAATTCTGGGTAGTATAACCAAAGGTAATTTTTCTTAAAACAGTTTCCTGCTATTTCTACACACAAATACTCGTGAGTTTTTTTATTTTAAGATTATAAATTATTCTTACCTTACACATTAGTGAAGTTACTATATAGGCTTATATTAAAAATACGATTTTGGTTGGATTCGTAGAAAAAAAGACACTACTTAGCGACCATGCAAGGCAATAAAATGGATATTAGCAGACTCACTGCAATGACGGCAATAAAATAAATTCATTCTAAGAGTTTGTTATAATTAATTACAATGAATCAAAACAGACCCTTACACAATTTTTTTATATTGCTTATTATTAATACAGAACAAAATCTACATATTGTAACCACACGGGGCCTAAATTGGGAGACATGTTTGTATAATATTATGTGTTTGGATTGTGAATGACAAAACACGGTGTTATGATTAGTTGGTGAACAAATAGAATAGAGGCTCTGACAACATAAACAGTGCCAGCTTTCCAAAGGGGGTCCAAAGGGGGTAAGCCAGGTCAGGCGGCGGAATAAAGAGTGGTGTGTCTAGCTATCGGGACTGACTATTCACCATCAAGTCTAGGGGATCACTCCGCCCGTTTTGGGGGATACGGGGGTTAGGACTCTGGCACATCAGTACTTGTATTTGAGGGCTGCCACTTGATCCCAGGGTACCGGGGTTCGAAGATCGTGTAGAATCATCCAGAGGTCAACTACAGGTCGTTCTGCCACAAGCTTCCCATTAATCTTCCAAGTTCTTTTATATTTTAAATATCTCTGTCAAAATCACATTGGTAATAAACATAGTAGTACTAATAAAAACGATAAAATCCAAGTCAAATGTCAATCACGAACCCACACAAACATATATCCACTCACCCCTATATCCTCGGCCATAGCACATACAATCATAGGTCCATATTAGAAAGAACGGGGGTGGTGACAATATGTTATACGGGGGTGGTGACAATATGTTAAACTTTCCATATTATTTCAGACTTATTTTATTTTACAAGGCAGAACTTATTTCAGACTTATATTTCATACTCATAACCGAGGTTTTTGTAAAGTAAGACATCCCTCTGCTGAGATACGACCCCCCCGACGATGTTATCAACTCGAAACAATGCAATACTGTTATGAAATATGTAGAATACTGGATTCTAAATATTTAGGCAGTAATATTATAATAGTAAGTTACGATTGTTACCATTTTAAAAATCATCCCTTGCTATTTTTTTAAATATTTTTGCCCGAATTATTATGATGATGACAGGTATAAATGATTTATTTATTATTATAATATTACTATTGTTATTAATTATTATTGTTGTTATTATTTTATTATTTTTACTACTGTTATTAATACTATTACTATTATTAATGCCTTTACCGCCGGAACGTTTTTATTTGGAGGGGTAAAAATTATACTTTTTACCACCCTCAATTTGGGAAGGGGTAAAATTTACCCCCTTACCTTCCTGTTCCAACACCACTGGGGCCACCACAAAGCTTAACTACCCCGGCTATCCCTTGTTGCGGTTTATGTGATAGGTTAATTTCAGGTAGAGTGGGTTATCAGCCCACCCCCTATAGTTCCTTAAATAAAGTTAATTACCAAACAACTTCATCCCTCGTGTTTTAAAGATAAAAGGTTATATATTAATACATAAACTAAGAAGATAAATTAAAAAGGTTAGGGTTCAAAACCCGGCCGAGTGGATCAAGTTTTTTCTCCTCCTAAAATCTATGTATTTCCCCTTGTATGCAAATATGGGAACACATCCTTTAAATGATTTAATTTTAATTTCTACCGCTTTAACGTAACAGTCCGATTTTCATAGGAAAAACCTTTTCTGACAGCTAAAAAAAAAAAAAAAAA
>CABFVZ010000529.1:137470-152271 GCA_902151445.1 Timema monikensis
TTTTTCCGTTTGTGGTCTTTTCTAGTACCGAAAAATTCACCATGTTTTTCCGTTTTATGACAAGCCTCATTTCAAGCCTTAAATCAATGAATTCTAATTTATTTTAAAATACCATTTAAATTACAAATACACATCTAGTGCTGATCTAACATTTAAAAAAAAAAATACGTGGTCGTGATAGTAACAAGAACCAAAACTTGGCTTCTGTGGTAATTCCAACCAGTTCCGGAGAGATATCTATATTTTATAAATTAAGTCAATAGCCATCAGTAATAATTATCCAAAATAAATAAAAAAAAACACGCAGAATGAACGCGAGGTTTGAATGTTATTGTATTCCAGTGAGAGGAAAGTCAAGAGGTGAATACTAGTTAGGCATATCAATGGTGGGTTTTTACTAAATTATTGTGGTGACCTGGTGGTCTAGGGGTAAGGTGTCAGACTTCTGTGCTGGCGGCCGGGTTTCAATCCTCGATCACGGCACAGATTTATCTGATTTCCAAACCTTTCCTCCACCTCTGACAAGACATCTTGTGAATGCGGGGAATGCCAGGCCTCCACCGTGGTTCGGATCCCACGTTAAACTGTAGGTCCTTCATTTCATCTCACAATCCCCATACCATTACACATTAGCGTAAGTGCGTATAACCCGAATGGGTAGTAAGACGCGGTGCTAATAATAATAATACTAAATTATTTTCTATTCTTCCTCATCAAAAATTCAGGTATATTACCTCTAAAATATTATATTGCTTATACCTCCATCTCTAGTAATATTAAACGAGCATAGTCCGGATGGGTAGTATGATGCGCTGCGAAATAAAAAGTAGATTTTACTAAGTATACATTCAGTCTTCAAAGGTGGACACAGAAAATAACAAAACAGAATAAATTAAATATTTCCATGCTTTACAGATACATTTTAGTTCATCATACATTTATTTTCACCTAAACATGATTACATATACTAATACATACCTAAATACGCAACTCCTTTACAGGGTAGGCAAGAAACTGTGAATATAGCTAAAAAAAAAAACTACGAACTTAATCAATCCTTACTAACTTTCTACACGCTTTCCTAACCTGGCATATTCCCTTAGATTCAACAACATTCAAACACCGAGTCATACAAGCTCTTTTATTCTTAAAACTTTTAATGTTTCTCTTTTTCACACATTCGTCCACAAACTTTAACCACGTCTTAAATGACATATCCATCCCTTCCTTTTGATCCACACATTATAACGTCATATATTTGCTTTGTCATTCGATCCACACTCATCCTCACAACATGCCTAAGCCAACGTAAGAGGTTTCCTTTATAGTGAACTATTGGATTCGTTTTCAAAGCACACTCCTTCAGCACCCATTCATTACAGACTGTTCATACGAGTCTTTGCACGTACGTTTTAAGATATTCCATTACAAACGCATTTAACTTGTTCTTGCGTTTCTCCTGACAAACCCACGTTTCACACCCATAAAAAAAAAACCGTTGGCGTTAACATACTTTAATATACATGATCATTATAATAATTAATAATAATAATATTTATCACAGCGTCTTACTACCCGTTCGGGTTATACAATTTAAGTACTAATTACGCTAATGGATTAGGAATTGGGAAGGTTGAATTAGAGGAAGTGAACCCGCATTTGCGTGGAGGGAGAGTGGAAAACCATTTAGGAAAAAAAACCTCAGTTCACCCGACCGAGATTCGAACTTCGATCTCCCCGTCCTCAGCAGTCGAGCTCAACACGACAAGCGCATGAGCATTATAAATGTGCAATTGAGTTTATTAAGAGTCAGTAAATACTTAACTAATAAATTAACTCTAACCGATTACCTACTAAAAGTAAATTCCAGTGCGTCAATATGAAGTCTACTGAACGCATTTGCTTCAATACGGAAGAATATTTTATCTCACATACACCATAAAACACATACGACCACATTATTTTCAAATTGTTTACATTGTCATGAACAAACCTACGAACGTAGACAGTTAGGCACCCGTCCAAAACGGGAGCATCGCTACCACATTTCACCCTAGACTGTTTTGGCAAATAACCAAGGTCAAGTTAACAGATCAATACGTTTAGCTAAAACAAAAACAAGATAAAAACCGAATTACACAGTTGTATATCACTAAAAACCACGGATTATACAAATCTCTTGTAAATTAATTGAGAAATTTAGTTGAAAATGATAAAGGCATAATTTTCTAGACTACTAAATATCAGAATTGACATTATATTTGAACAGTTGACACGCCTAGCGCTATGTTGTGGGCTGGGATTTGACACGTACTAGTGGGATTTGACTGTACGGTATTATGTTTTTATTTATCCTGGTGCAGTTTTTCAAAACTGATCCTTTATATTAAGTCATTGATATTAATCCCTAAAGTTAAAATGTACGAATTCGCAAAAGGGTAAAAATAAATAAAGATTAATTTAGTAGAATAAAAATAGTATGCACTGCGGTTATACTACCATTCAGGGAGATCCTCATGTAAAAACTGGAGGGGTAGGGATGATTAAAGGTGTAAATTTAAGAGTAAATTTACCCGCATTTGCGTGAAGGAAGAGAGGGAAACCATTTAATAAAATTCAGCCTCAGTATATCCAACCAGGAATCAAGTCTCGACTTCACCATCACCATCCCCGACAAACCAGAAAACACGAGTTTGTTGCCTTCGTCAGCATGCCCACCAATGCGAGTTTGATGTAAAATACTTTCTAAAATAAATATCTTTGTTTAAGGATTCAACAAATTAGACAACTATAATTCTTGGTGCCATATTCATATAAAAGTTTATACCTCACGTGTTGTCTTAGTTTAATCATCTTGTATGCCAAGCGCTGATAGAACCTTACGTATACAAAATAAACACTTACTACTCGAGAATAAACCAATAATAATAATAATAATAATAATAATAATACATATGTAATGGAGATATAGTTCGTTTACAGAAGAGCGCGTAACTTTCTTAACTAAGGAGGCCTCCTATCGTATAACTTAAACGTTCATAAATCCCGCATGATTTTAAGAAGTGATTTGTTATTTCAAAATATGATTCACTGTAAATATATAGACGAAAGGTATCAACATATGCCAACAGTATTTAAAACAATATAAGTTTTATAATTTAAATAACAGTTCGTATCGTTTTCGGCTACGCTTCAAGCAAAATGTCGGTTATAAGACCGAAGTAAATGGTAAGTAACAGAGATGTCTTAATCAAATAAAATAATTTTTACATTCTCATATCGAGAGAATGTATTGTAATCATGACATTTTCTATATCTGGAATAGACAAATCTTCCAGTATTACGCGTGTCTGAAACCAAAAAAGTGGATTATACAATTCCGTTTATCTGTCCCTGGTCACAGATCTGAAACGGTTTGATGGATTTTGTTCAAACTTGATATCTAGATAATATTAGAAGATACCTTAGGACTAAAAAAAATGACCTTAGCCCTCAATTTAAGGTTAGTTTACTCAGGAGTGAGCCGAAATATTTTGAAAATGACTTTAGTGATTATGTTTAAAATGGGTATATGTTAAAACTTATTTATAGTGTAAAAAACTTATTTGTATTTCTAAAAATAAATAATTTTATAATAGTTTATTGATAAATGATATTAAGAAAAACTATTGAAAATAACCAATTCGTTAAATATTGGTATCAGTGAATAATTGTATATGTTAATTAATAGTGTATGTTTATTTTTCTAAAATAAATTAATCAACAAAATATGGAACAATTAGTTTGTTTTTTAAAATTTCCTTTAAGATTGAGTTTAAAATAAATATCTTGGTATATTTTTCCATGATAAACCGGAAAAGTATTTATTTTTACAAATTAAATACAAATAATTTTTGGGTAGTTTACAATTAAATTATATTTGAAAATTTTAAATTTGTTAAATAAATTTTAACAATTAGGTTTATAATATATATTAAGAGTGTTTGTGTTTATCAAGATGCAAAGTTTGTCTTTATTAAGAAAACTTAGTTTAGTGGGGTTTACTGAAAACCTATTAACCAAAATTTTCTTCTAAACTATAATACAAAATATAAGAAAGTTTTCGAGATTTTGTAAAACCATTTATTTTACTATGATCACTTAAAAGACAATTGTGTTATTAGCACCGCGTCTTGCTACCAGTTCAGGTATTACGCTGATGTACTAATTAATCTAATGTGTTAGGAATTAGGAAAGTTCTATTTAGAGGAAGTATACCCACCTTTGCGTGGAGAGATAATGGAAAACCATTTTAGATAAACCACCCTCAGGGAAACCGATAGAGATTCTCCCCGTCATCGGCAGTCTAGTCCATTGCGAGAGTATCGCGTTAGAACACGTAGCCACCGAAGTAGGTCAAGACATTCTAAAATAATTGGGGAGTATTTTAGTGAGTTTGAAATTTCGGAGATGCCATTTCTCATAAGAAATATCACTGTGTGAAAGTATTATTTGCTTTTGAGTAGGTGGCACCCTTAGGCGGCTATATAGTATTCCCTGAAATTTCTTCTCTCACCAGACTCCACCGGTATGACGTCGCAAAGCGGACGAGATCTCTTCATAAAGCGTCAAATATTTAGACGTGGTAAACAAGCAATGTGTACATAGAACACGTGACCTGTTGGCGTCTGGTACTGATGTGTCAATGGCTCATCTCCTTTCTATCGTGGGTGCTTTATATCCGCTGGAATATTATTTACGAGGGGGTGGTTCGAGGTTTTTTTTTCCGTTGACGGAAGCTTCCTTGCTACGTGATTCCACTACCGGCCACTGTTATATTTGAGGTGTTATTACCCCCCCCTCTATAAGCGCATAGCACTCGCAAACTGGGCTCCTGACGTTTATCTGTTAACATCAAGAGTCTACCAGCATCGGTGGGCACACGGGCTAAATGTCAGGCCCGTTTAGTCAGTTTTGGTCGTGAAAAGCAGGTCAATGTTTGATTCACACCGGAGTGTATTTATGAACACCGACGCTCCCTCAACGCATATGCAGATATATTAGATTGGTCTAGGGATATTAAAAAACAAGTTTCATTGTATTTACAATTTAATAAAGGTCCAGAGTTATTTAGAATAGCTGCTTTTATATTTTTAGAACATTATCCTTTTTTTTCTCGGGTATTTAAATTGTAACTTTCTGAATCGACTGATTAAATCAGCACAAGACATAAATAAATATAAATAAACTAGCTTAATTCTAGAACGAGCACAACATCTATTCCAAACACGTCATTGATAGATTTTTTTTTTCAACAAAGCTGAAGCTCGAACCCAGAGGGTGGTCTGTCGGAATAGGCCGATGATCGTGCTGTGTGGGTCGCTGCCCCATCTTGCTGGAACCACATTTTGTCGGTATCCTTGCCCTTACGTTGTAGTTCAGGGGTCATAAAGATTGAAAATAAATGGAGGTGTTTTGCAAACTGCCTTAACATCTTGTTTCACGATTTGGAGATATCGCCTGACCACCAGACTCTGACAGCTTCGAGCTTTTTCTTGTGGGGCATATTAAGGGCCCCACACACTGATCAGTTCAGGCTGACTGATCAGTTTGTACTGAACTGAAGCCTTGCACAAACGTGGTCAGTCCAGAATGTCGGATTGGACTGAACTGAAGATTTGAATGTACACGGTCAGTCTGAAATAGAGCGTGGTTGGTGCAGGGCAAGTTTTTATGTTTTTTTTAGGCTTTAATATGGATGAATCATTCCTGCGATTGCACTTTCTGTTAGAAAGCGTAAGCAAAAGAGAGAACGGAAAAGAAAATTGTCGATTAAGGATTGGCTATTAAAGGGAGGATATTTTTTATAATTTTAATAATCTTTAGTCTTTACATTCCACGCTTGTTCTCACCATACCTCAATAAATTACAAAAGAAAGTATTTCGACCAGGAAGCCATTGAACACTCACAAGCACACAATACAAATAAATGTATCCAAACAATTAAAATGTAATATAGTAATCAACTACACTAATAAATTGAATCAATAAACATAAGAGACCTAAACACAATGCTGTTTGCCCCACGACATTCGGCGGCAGACTGATGGACGAATCGTTTGGACTGACCTCCCACCCGCTCTCAGTCCGAACTGACCATCCCTTTAGAGTGTCATGTTTTCGTGACTCGCCAACAATTAGACTTAAAGCAATTGAACAAGCAACATTACGCAAAGTCATGTCAAGATTTGAGAAACGCATACAACAATGTATTGCATATAATGGTGGTAATCTTAAGGATATAGTTAAAAAAAAATATTCAAGACTATGTAGAAAATTGTCTACTTTTTGTTGTTATTTTAAGTTTAATTTGAAGCATTTAGTAATTAAAATAGTAAAGATAAAGTGTTATTATACTGTGTCAATACTTTCTGCTCCAATCGGTACTTTCTTCATTAATTTCTATTATATATATATATATATATATATATATACTTTAGTGTTTTTTTAAGCACCGCACCTTACTATTTGTTCGGACTAGACGCTAATAGCGTTAGTTAAAATTTAATACATAAAATAATATATATCCATCTTTATATCTAAATATCTATGTTATTTAAAGGNACAGTAGCCTCATGCTTCTTTGGTGCTGAATGACAGCTAAAAGCTTTGAAAAGTTACCAGACCAAATTATGTATCCCTACGCCAAACCATATCATCTGCAAAAAACATGTGTTTAGCAGCTATCACTTCTGACGGTCAAAATTTAGGTATATACCTAAATGTTGACTGTCAGTCAGCACCAAAGAAGCCATGGGGCTACTGTAGGTTAAATTAAGTGTATATACTATAATAAGTGCTTGAGTGAGAAAACTATTTGGCCTTAATTTCAACCAAAGACTATTGCAATGCACATTAGTAAAAATTATTGAAATATAGAAAAAGCTCACAAACTTTTGTTTAGTCTAATAATCATATAAGAGCACCACCTAAGTTGAATTTCTAATAATCTAGGTTGCTAAGTGGGAATTTTGTTCTTCAGAGCCTATCTACCACTGATTAAACCGGATATGGTAAAATAATGTCCAAACTGCACTGATTTCTATTGAATACTCCAGTTGAAACGCATCATAGACGTTCAGATGTTTCGCAATATCCAAGTATTCATTTGTCAATTAAGAATATATGGTTCACACATAAATTAAATGCAAGATAATATTTTTCCATACCATAAAAACAACCTTAAAATTTCAGTTGAATAAAAAAAATAAAAAATGTGAAAATGTAAGATTCACTTTCAACGACGTTTTAAGCAAAATGCCTCAATTCCGATATTAAAGTGAAAATAAACTAAATATAGTTTCCCCTAAACAAATGCAGTTATTTGCGGTTATCATCCAAACAGAAAAATTTAAGTTATTAAAGGATTATTTAGGGTGTTTTGAATCACCAGCACTACCAATTTTATAAAAGTTTTTTTTCTTTAAATAAACAATAAGTGACCTTGAATAATGGAACGATCCAATATCAAAGTTATTTATCATTAGAAGTCTATAAAAAATAAAAGCACAAAAACTAATTTAAAATATTTTCAGAAATGTCTTTAACAATTACTATCGACATCATAACTTAGAAATTCAAACGAGAATACTTTTCAAGCGAATGGTATTGTACATCGTGCGTTCAGTAATATTCTGCGGGCTCTCCTTATGCACGCAAGATAGATATTAAGATAGTTTGGTTGTCTCAGACCATCCATTCTGTTAAAACACATAAAGCACCTAAATGAAGACTAGCCACGCAAACTACGCAATGCTTTAATAAATGGGGCCAGCATAAAAAAATACAGTTACCTGTGGCAACTTAGGATTACGGAAGTGTATTTTCATTAGGATGAACAATTAATGTTTTTTACAATTAATATTACCTACATGGCAGGGTGGTGGAAGGGGGGGACAAAATGCCTGAATTATTGACTAGGTCAATTTTATAATTTATATATTATATGAAATAACCAAAATATAAAATTTGGTATGTAATTATTTCTTAATCCAAGGCCAAATATATAAAGATCCTTGAGAATTCTAATTTCTAACATACCTCTTTATATTTTAAATATGTGACGAATGTCAACTGAGCACGTCAATCAAATTCATCACCTTTTATTATATTCCCTTTCCCAAAAGTGTAATTTGTCATCTAATTGAAATAAGTCACTAAGGGCTGTTTCCTTAACCTAAGATTATTCCATCTTAATACCTATTTATAACTAAATTTTTAATTGAAATTGATTCCAGCCTTCCGAATTTTTATCTACTTAATTTTAAAATGGGAGGTACTTTGGTACTCACCTTTCACACCGGAAATAGTTTAGCCAGCCTTGGTACTAAAATGAATGTTGAGGTACGTGTACTTGCTTACCTGGAAACAAATAAAATAACATAAGTTGATATATTTTAACTAATAGAGTTGTGAAAGGATATTTCCTTTATATATAAGCTTGGTACATTAAAAAAAAGGTTACCCGTATCGGTGATCACGCGGAAAAAAGGTGTCAATATCATTTAGACTTGTTTGCAGGTGATTGTGAGTTCAGAGATCAAATCCCAGCTGAGTGTAATGAGATTTTTTTTATCTAGATGACTCAACACTCTATATTCCTGCCAGTTCGGGTAAATTTATTCTAAATTATACCTTCCTCATTCATATCCCTTAAGGTGCGGCAGAAGGGAGCGCAAGTATTATTTACAGTTTTTATAGAACATAATTTTTTTTTTTGCCGAAAATAAATCAAATATTTCTCCAGTAGCAATAAAGAGTTTAATTTTTTACACATGCTAATATCAGCAAATCGTGAATATCTTTCAAGGGTGATCTATAATTTTGTCAAAACATTTTAAAATAAAGAGAAAAAGTGTTGACAAAATTCCAGGACACCCTTGACAGATATTAAAGTTCTGTTGATATTAGCATGTGCAGAAAACTTAACTATGTTGCTACTGGAGAAATATTTTATATAGTTTGGCAAAAAAAAATGTAATGCTATAAAAACTGTAAAATTACTCGTGCTCCCTTAACCGCACCTTAAGTGTGGAACATATCTAGCTTGCGTAGACCCGATGCACAGTTAGTAAAATAAGGCTACTTGATGGAAAGAAAGAGAAACACTTTAAGTACCGTACTATAGAAAATCACAGTTTTTAAAACCCTCTACAGTGTATTTTATTGAGTCCTAGCTTTACAGACCCTGGTCTAACATATCTGATATGAGAATAATTTATCCTGTAGTTGTGTCTCTTACAGTATCCAGAATGTACCGTAAATGTGGAACCCGTTTCAGCAGTGAGCACGAGTTACCAAAACAATGAAAAACGTAAATATAATCATTTGACCCATTTGACATTTTTGTCTGAGCTATAGTCATGTTTATACTCCAGTAATGTGGAGCTGATTAACATTATAGGAAGTGTTCAAACTGGCCACCTTCAGCTTTGCAATGCAATGCATTTTTGAAAAGTGCGTAATTCTACGACAAGACGACTGTCTTGCATCCACAATACTGGGATACAAACATGAATATAACTCGGAAACGAGGTCAAATTGGACACATGTTTGTATGAACTGTTTTTTCATTGGCTTTTGTCTCCTGACCACTACTTAAGTAAATCCTAAATGACACCCTGTATAATTTAAATTTAAGTTGTGTTCAGATGTTTATAGGGTAACCTTTTGGAGAATACAAACATTCTTTGCTTTCAACATTGATGAAATATTACTATATTATTGGATTGTTAATATATATTTATAATAACAGCTTCAGATCACATATCTTGACCTATGATAATGATAATATGAAAATTGTTTTAGTAAATTTTTTAACTGTCAAAACAATTTCTTCCTATCTGAGTCTGACTGTAATGGTGTAAACCAAGATTGGTTATTTAACATACATATATAGGTTATATATAGTTATACATACATTCCTATGTATGTTTATTTCATACACACATGCGCGGATAACGGTTTTCTACCGTTCACATGTGCGCATTTCATATCTATTAGTTATATTAATTTTATCACCGCCTCTTACTCACCGTTCGGGTTATAGCCTACGTTTATCTACTAATTACAATAATGGGTTATGGACGAGAAAGTTTGAATTTAGAGGAAGTGTACCCACATTTATGTTGAGAGAGAGTGTGTGGGGAAACCATTTAGGAAAATCCACCCTCGGTACACCCGACTGGGATAGAACCACAGTCTCCCCGTCATCGACAGTATAGTTTATCGTGAGAGTAGCGGCTTAGACCATACGGCCACTGAAACGGATATTAATATATTTAGCTCCTGGACACGAAAACAGTTGACTACTGTACCAGGGAATCAATTTTCAACTTATTTAATATTTTTAAGAAAATAATTTTAAAGCTAAGTTTTCTAAATCGAAACCTCGGTTCCAATTTTTTTATATTATATAACCTAGCTTCAAGTAACTTTAAGTAAGGATATTCTCTTACTTTTTAGCCAAGTGGTCCATTGTTGGGTAAAGTAATGAGGCAATAAGGCGCTTTGTAATTCTAAGATGCGATTCCACGACCTTGACATTCATCCCTAATGGGCGGGAGTAAGGGGTGGAAAAAAAGCCAGACTATTTTTTTAATATGGAGATAAGTTCTAAGCGTTGTTGGTAAAACTACATACAATATAGAACAAACTTAACTAATATCAACTGAGAGTATTTCAAATCACATTGGCTTGTGTATGAAAGGTAGTTAATCACCTGAAAAATAAACAAATGGATACTGATTTTAAATTGGTGATATCACGAGTACATATTACATATACGTGGATCGGTGGACACACGTGGTCTTATAGCAGAGCTCATTTAGTCTGGTTTAGCAGTGTTGGAAGGTCGAGGATTGAATTTCAGCCACAGGTATACTTGTGGAAGTTTTTTCTTAACGGTTTCCTTCACCCCTCCACCTCCCCGCCATTAGTGCATTTGAGTAATTTTTAGCCCTGATGGGTAGTATTATGTGGTAGAAAAAACAAATATATTAATGTATTATTATTGGGGTATTTAACGTTTAGGCTTAATTTAAATACGTTGGGGTGATAACGAATTACTAAATAACTTTAACTTTGGTAGCGACATTTAAAAATTTCGCAGATGACTCAAGTGCACAGTTAGCAAACACATACTCAAATGTGTGTGTACATATAAACATATTTGAATGTGTGTTTTCTAAATATTCATATAAAGATATATATTATATGCCTTATCAATAGTTCAGTGATGTGGACGGGTGACTAGTATTTTAAGGATGAATCATTTGCTAAAACTTTTGATCCTATAAATATAATGTAATATTTCTGTGAAAATGTTTTAATTGAGTATAAATTACTCTAGAGTGCACTATTTTTGGTAGATTTCAAATTAATTATTTCAATTAATACGTGTAATTAGAGAGATATTACTAAAGGTTACGTATTATGAAACAATATAGACCTCGGTACAACGAGTTAATAATTTCAGGTGTAATATTCTTTTTCCCTAGTTTTATATTTTAACAATTTTTTATTAAATGTTGCATGATTTGTTTATCTAAGCATAATTTAGAATACAGAAACTAGTTATTAAAATTAAGTTTTTATTTACTATCACACTAGTATAGAAGTTAAGAAAAAATACTACTCAAATCACCTGAAATGTGATATAAAATATCTCTTTTTACTATGTTACAGACACATAATTATATGAGTGTAAATAATCAGAAGATTGAGATGGCAATTTCCAACCCCGCGATCTCATATTTCCTTCACAACGTGTAACCCAACGTAATTAGGGAAACTGCTTGTAAGACGCACATCAAACGTAACGGATAAATCACCTATGTCACATTAATAAATAAACTGAACAGAGAACAGAAACACATCCTTCCTTCTCACTAATGTAATTCTTACATTCCTCTCCTTTTATTATCTATCTCTTTCTCCTATTCTATCTTAGTTCTCGTTTCTTAGTATCCCCTTCTACGTTCCTCTTACCACGTGACGCATCTTCTACAGTTCAAAGATGGTATAATAACTTTTGGCCAGACCAAAGAAAATGTAAGTAGGATTCTATAATTAGTTTTGAAGTTAGCATTCATGTTCTCCTGCTACTTTATACTCTATGCTTGAAGAAGGAGCACTCCATATATATAGTTCATTCACGGTGAGTTCAACCCCCCTCTTTTTACATTTATTAGAGA
This sequence comes from Timema monikensis, assembly GCA_902151445.1. Taxonomy (NCBI): domain Eukaryota; kingdom Metazoa; phylum Arthropoda; class Insecta; order Phasmatodea; family Timematidae; genus Timema; species Timema monikensis. The sequence goes on from CABFVZ010000529.1 coordinate 149,704, forward strand.
ATCTAACTCAACTAATAGGTTATCACCAACTCTCGCAAATATGAGGATTATGAAAAGTATTTTCTTTTAAATTTAAAAAAAAAATTATGTTTTTACTTTAAAATCGAATAAATCAAGTGTAAATAATACAACTAACTAGCAGCAAATGTAAGGCGATTACCGTGTGATGTTTGACGATTACTGAAATTTATAGACTTCCCATTATCAATTTTCAGACTTTTCGTTTAGTTTGGAAAGTGGCAAAGATTTTATTGAATATTTGTAACCATGTAACGCGACGTTAGTTGACGTATTTTTGCGTTTTTTTATTTTATTTTATTCTTGTTAAGGGCAATACACACAGAATGCTAAGCTAAGCTAAGCAATGGTCACTCTTTTCACTCCAGAATTCAATGTTGTTTCTTTCTGGTCTGATCCAGTGAAGTTTAATTATGATGGCGTTCTCCAAAATGTCTTGTTTGAGCTCAGATGATAGTACTGAGGAAGATAAGGTGCTGCTGTTTGTTAGCAGTTGTTTTGGAAGAGGAAGAATATTTAGGAGGTGGAGGCTTAACTTGTTCAGCTAATGCTTCCATTTTAATATAAAAACATTTACTAAAAATAAAATCTAAATAGAACATTACTTAGATACACGTGAAACCAACTGAAAACAAAACTTCAACACTTCTTTAGTTCTTCGCCAAACCAGCACTGCGTCTGTTTAACACCGAGCTCAAGCTGAGTTATGCGCATGCGCAACGTAAGATGGCTCAAGATGGGAGATGGAAATTGCCCGGCCAGCAATCGGGGAAAACATAGCGCGGCGTAGCAAAGCATAGCTTAGCTTAGCTTTCTGTGTGAATCAACACATTTCAATACATGGTCCGCTATTTTTATAAATAGTTAGCAGAGCAAATCTTAGCTTAGCGTTCTGTGTGAATCGGCCTTGAATTTTTTACTGTATTGCTTTGTTAATACATTATTATTATTATTATTATTTAGCACCGCGTCTTACTACCCGTTCGGGTTATACGATTTAAGTACTAATTACGCTAATTGATTAGAAACTGGCAAGGTTGAATTAGAGGAAGTGAACCCGCATTTGCGTGGAGGGAGAGTGGAAAACCATGTAGGAAAAACCTACCCCAGTTCACCCGAACGAGATTCGAACCTCGATCTCTCCGTCCTCAGCAGTCGAGCTCAACACGACTAGCGCTTTAGCCAAATACGCCACCAAGGCGAGTTGTTAATACAAAACGTCAAATTTTTCCTACATCTTTAAATTGATTTTTCTATTAGTTTTGAGAATTTCAAGAGACTTATCTCTATTGCTTAGCGCCCTCAGTTTTAATTTTCAAATTTCCAGACTGTTCTGGTTATATTGGGGCGTCTCTCTGCCTGCCCGCCAAATTTTAGCTTTCAGATCATTTAGAAGTAACTCAGATCTTTTTGTACATACGCATTTATACTTTCTTATTTATGGCTAGATCTATTAAATATTACACTTTAATCTAAAATATTCACCTTACTTCGAATATAGCATATAAGCTGTTTGACTGTAGGGCTTATACAGCTTCCACGATCTCTGGGAAATATTTACCAGTAGGATATTTAGATTAACTTGAGAGAAGAAAATAAAACTTTTTTGCTTTTTAAAAAATATAAAATGAGAAAAGTTTCACAAGAAACACACAGACTATACAAAGTAGCCAACTAATAACAAATGTTTTGTTAACCTCTTTTTATATATATGCATGTGGAAGGATATATTCTAAATAATAAAATGTTTAAAAAAGTTGTATTAAAAGTAAAATTATTAAGTTTCTAAAGTTAGCCTCATTAATAAAATAATGTATTTTAATTTTAAGTTACACAAAAAAAGTTGTATTTAAGAATCATACGTAACTTCCATCTAAACCAAACATGGTGAACATAAAAACTTTGACCCGGAAAGTATGGACTAGGGTTTGAATCCAGGTCGTTTACCACAAGGGGAATTTAATATTATTATTATTTTGTTCAGCGTGCCTGTGAGGCAAGTGTTGTTGGATTTACTTTTGTTATTCCTTGACTTAAAAATATATGTAGTAGTAAATTAAATGCTTTGAAATTTATTTAGGCCTAAATACAGTAAGCTTAAGTACTATTGAAAACTTATTCCCTAAATAGAGTTCACAGAAATTCTCACTTTCGTAAGTTTGTACTGATGACATAAGAAGCTTTGTTTATGTGTAGTAGTGTATTTAATATAAATAGTATGACATAAATCGTACTACTTTACCATATATAGCATATTATAGTTGAGACCCAAGTTTTCAAATATCGGCTTTAAATATATTCCCTTTAAATAAGTTTTCCACAGAAAAACTGACATACTACGTGCTTTGATAATATTGTGAAACGTTCTTCATATAAATATTTGAACAACATTTTTGGAAGCTTTTTTTTTCTTATTTTTTTATTTTTAAAATTCAATCATTAGTAAATCACCTTAAAAGAAGATTTATTTAAAAAAAAAAACAAGTTATTATTTATTAGTTATTACACAAAACCTTTTTTCAAATATCTATTTTAATAAAAGTTGGAAAG
>CABFVZ010000529.1:152310-168193 GCA_902151445.1 Timema monikensis
TCCCCCCCCCCCCCAAATAAAACCAGTTTAGACTGTTATATAACGTGTAAAACAATTTTATCGTACCTAATTTTAACAAAATCATTAAAGTAACCATAATTTTATAACTTCTACATATAAATTTGAACAAAGGTAATTAAAGCAAGCCCTACTCTTGGTAACAATTTTACACAATTACAATACTGTTTATTTATTATGAGAAAGTTTAAAAAAAAACACACACACACATGGTTTAATATTTTATTTCTCGAAACTTAAGTAGAGTTTTGTCTAGATTATAAATATATATATAATATATATAAAACATATATATAAGCATTTAGTTACATTAATGGAGTGGAAATATAGACATGTAAGGTAAAGTTTAAAGGAAATTAAAAAGTATTATTTGCGAAAGAATCGAAAACCACTAAAGAAAGATCCTCCTAAGAACAAACGATTGGGATTCGAACCACTATTCACCCCTCATCGATAGTTCAATAAATTTGCGTGAGTGACGCCTTAGGCCATGCAACCACCTAAAGGTGTCACAAAAGTTGTTTAAGATAAATATGTCGGTGCTCTTTGCTATATCACAGGAATTTTAGATTAAATGACTCGATTGTGCTTTTCTACTCTGTTTTTAGAAAATGATTGCAAAAATATCCGAACAATTCATGTGACTACTTACAAGTTTATTTGACTATCCATGACTTCTCCACGCCAAACAAAATTCTCAAATTTTTCTAGTTTTACCAGGTGCTTATTGGACCTGACACTATTTATATTTTTTATTTGAGGCCTTTAACATGCACTTTCTGAACAGAATGATTAAATCAGCACATGATTTAAAAATCAACTTAAATCTAGATCAGACACAACATCCAGCTCCCGGTCGATAGTTCATCGCTGTGAAATGCGAAACCCACTTTCACCAATGACAAAGGTTTCGGCCATGCCAGGAATCGAACTCACGACCCTCAGCTCAACAGACAAACATACTACAAACCGAGCTAATGTGTCGGACACTAAAACTGTACATCAGGGTAAACTCTTTGTGTCTATAGCAGCCAGAAAAATAACGTAAATTAGTGAAGCAATCTGGGGCATAAGGAAAATAAACTCAAAAGTATAATAAAACTTTTAACTATTTTTTACCGAAAAATGGTTTAAGCACTCGGCTACACAACCATGTTTATTATTGGTGGCTGTACTGTAAATTTAAAAATAGAAAAATAAAATAATGAAATATTGATGTATCTTTCTTAATTCGTTAGACCTTTGATTCAGAACCAGGCACCTGAACACTTTAACTCAGTAGGTAGCGTGTCGGCCTACTGAGCTGAGGGTTCGTGGTTTGATTCCTAGAACGGCCGAAACATTTATCTTTGATGCAATGTGGGTTACTCCTTTCAGAGTGATGAATTAACAGTAAGGAGGCAGATTATTGTAATCTAGATTAAAGTTATTTTTATAAGTCATGTTTTGATGATATCAATCTTTTCATAAACGGAAGATGATAAACCTCAAATTTAAAAAAAATGGAAACCCAGAATGAAATACTATGTTGGCTAAACAAACCCCGTCTTTGGGTCACAATCCACATGTTTGCAGCCCCTGTTGTAAATTTAAAAAATTAAATTTCAAGCTTTTTTCACTAGGCCTACTTATCATAAGACAATATATAATATATCCGTTGCATATACAAGGCCGTAAAACTAGACCAAAGGAGATAAGTAAATTTATGTATTCCACGAACTTAAGCTCATCCATTTTTGGTTTAATTTCAACAATGGCCTGCCCTAGGTGATCAATCATACGATGACGCCACGTTTCGTCGAGATTTTCAACACGTGAGGGAAAAAAAGGGTCATTATATTCTTTTTTTAAGTAATCGAAAGGGAAAAAAAATATTAAAATAAAATTGTTTTTAATTGTGATGTAAATAGATTTTATAAATATTAATTTTAATATTTTTAAATAGGTCAAACCTGAGGAGTGTGTATGTATGTATATACATACAGAGAAATATAAACTTTACTTTGAGAACTAAAACGTAATTAAGTTAATGTAAAAAAATTAGAGTAAGCGTACAACTTCCAAATGCCCATAATACGATCGAAAAAAACTTAAATAAAAATAAAAGGTCGGATCAACTTTATATAACATTTAACAAGGAAATAACTAAACTGAGAAGAAGGGTTCAACTGATTCACAATGTGAAATTTCAATTCTAAGACTTCCAGAGTTGTATTCAAATTGTTATCAAAGACTTGGAGAGTGAAGTTTTCATTTTTGTACGATTTATTGAAAACAAACTTACAAACACAAGTTACTTTTAGACACGATAAGGGTTACGTTTGATCCCCGACTGATAACAAAAAATCATAAAGCTGTGACCCCAGTCATAAAAGAAACATTGATAACATAATATTAACCGGACGAGTGATTACGCACTATAAGGTGTCAGGTTCCCAATATTTCCGGTGACAGAAAGGTCATGTCTTGAACCTAAGCCTTGTGAAATTAATTATTTCGCATACCTAGCAAAATACAATGGATGTATTGAACCAGGAACGCTTTTAGTTTGTTTAAACACAGCCAGGCCTACATACATATCGCATATGGGACAATTTAATAGCTACAAATTTTATATTTAAAACCTTGACATTGCTTTTTCCCACGTCTTACCGAACCACCAACATTTGGTTCAAGGTCACTAACATTTTGCATTCTATAAACATGTTTTATTTGATACATTAATTAAAAAATTATAAAAAGGTTTCAATAATACTTCCTTATGGATAATTTTATAATTTATATTTATAGTATTAATTATATTAAATGGATTAAGAGTGTAAATATAATTGTAAAATCTTTACTAACACCACACTGTGACCACATGAGTTTTCAGTTTTAAAATAAAGAGTTTCCTAAGAAAACCAGAACTCGTCCATGCTGTGCTTCAATTTACATAAATGTAAATGTGGAAAATATAATTGCGAGGAAATGTACCTGCATTTACGTGAATGATGATTAGAAAAACTTTAGAAAGAATTAAATTAGTTAACACAATGAGAGTGTGACAATAAATCTTAAAAAAAAAAAACTTGAAGTTACCCCAGAGGTGATATTGGGTGTAGTGGAGGAACTCGACCGCAACCTTCTTACAATCAACCAATCAACAGGAGTAAACTCCCTTAACCCCTACAGCGTACTCAACTACACAATACTCTACGGAAGGGAAACTAAACAAACCATCGAGGCTTGACTCGCACACTATTGATGCTTACTTCACACAAAACATAAAACATAAAGCCAAACAAAAGCTCTATCTTCTCAGTTTTCAAACACGCGCTTACCAACACAAAGGCAATCAATCAAAACAGAGAGGGCGGGTTGCCTATGTCCTGGCGGAGACTCCAAGTTGACAGAGAAGAAGGAAAAGAAAAGGGGAAGAAGGGTTGTTATCAACCCTTCCGGTTTTATATAAAATTATACCATCTCAGGGGGCTGTTGTTAACAGCTTTCATCAACAGTAGAGAGAAAATGCTGATTATTAACAATTTCCTATCTAGCAAATGCTCTTTTATTTTTACATTATTTTTGTGCGCCGTGTTTTACTACCCTACCGGGGAATCCATATTTTTTCATATACTAACAGTCAATATTTACTCCTTGTCCTTCTTATTAGCATTCTTCTATGGGTTACCGATTCTTTGTCATTTCCAATCCGTATTCATCAATATACAGGATGTTCGGAAACTCATAGCCCAAACTGCACATACAGAAAGCTATGCTGAAACCATTAATTTGTTTTAAAAGTTTCAGCGTACAGCGCCGGAAGAGCAGAGCTGTTCAAGAATGTGTGTACAACAGGTTGCATAGGAGCCAGGCGCAAACCACTAAACACCTCGACATCTTGGAGCACGGCAGCAGAACATACCACAATTAATACTAAACAGCACACCAGTCCATCTAGAAATATGAATAGTTCCTGAGGGTCATCATTAACGGTCCTACATCACAGAAAGCTCTTGCCATCATTACATTTGCAGTACCGCGCGTCTAACTCTTATGCAACCTGCTGTACACGCATGTTTGACAGCTTTGCACTCCCGGCACTATACGCCGAAACATTAAACACGATTTAATAGTATTATCATAGTTTTACGGATGAAGTGTACAGGGATTTTGTATTACTTTTGGTTCAAACAAGCTATCTGTGCAGTTTTGTTTATGAATCTCCGAACATTCTGTAATAAAGGTTCTTAGTCACATCCAGTAAGGTCAATAGCATTATTCGATATATGATCGATTAGTCACTTCCGTTGGACTGAGAATCATGAGAGGGAGATTTAAAAAAAGGGGTGTAACGACCGAATTAAGTAAGAGTTTAGTGGAATCACGTTTGTTTTCAGCTATAGAAAACACAACAGCCAGTCCCCCGGGCGTAAATCCATTAAGGTAAAAGGGAATATCAATATTTTGAACAATAATAAGTTTCTAAGCAATGTTTGAATTGGACCAAGGATCCTCAATGTGCTAGAATAATAAAACATAAATATTAACGGTAGAAACCAAGCAGGTTTATGGCGTTCCTGAGCGAAGTTGTCCATCAATAAGAGGACAAGTGAATGTGAGGAATGCCAGGTCTCCACCGTGGTTCAGATTCCACGTTAAACTGTAGGTCCTCCATTTCATCTCACAATCACCCTACCATTACACATTAGCGTAAGTGCGTATAATCCGAACGGGTAGTAAGACGCGGTGCTAATAATAATAATAATAATAATAATAATAATAATAAGAGGACAAAAAGGGGAGGAAATGTGTGTTATAGAAATTACATCAGTGTATTGGTAATGATCCATTCTACGCTCCTAAACCAGTAAAACCTACCGTTTCCCGGGCATTTAGTTATGATCAACCAAAATAATTATCTTTTTTGACATTTCATTTGTTACGAAAAAACAAACAAAAAAGTAGAAATAAAGTAGATAAAGTTAAAATAATAGAGAGAGATAGATAGTTGGGGGGCGGGGGGGATAGTTGAAACAACTTGTCATTCAAACTCGCATTTTATTGCTAATTCAAGGTAATACTGAGTTACATAAAGCCAAATAGTACCTAAAATAACACGAGTTACATTGTCAATTTCAAGAAACAAATATTAATGTCAAGAAAAACTATGTTCGTACAAACCCATAAATACATTTAAATTCAAACGATTATTTTAGAATTTCATTATTGATTATAAATAAATGAGGGTTTTCGTTGCTTCAAACTAATCAAGAGCCATCTTTGAGAGACGTATGTAACAAAATATAAAAAGTAAAACGTAGATATACACTTATCTTGGTGAGAAGTCCGTTTTGAAAGGTCTTTTTCCTACCAAATAAAATAAATATAAAAATAGATGATCGATAATAACTTTTTTATTTTATTTGCACCGGGCTATCCGCATTTAGCTAGCCTGATTTGGTAGGTGTAGGTAAATTAGAATTTGATAGTAAGTGTATCCACATTTTCTAACGGGGGAATGGATAAACATTTAATAAACTAATCTCGGGGTGACCTGGCGGTCTAGGGGTAAGGTGTCGGACTTCTGTGCTGGTGGCCGGGGTTCAATCCTCGGTCCCGGAACAGATTTATCTGATTACCAAACCCTTCCTTCACCTCTGACAAGACAATCTTGTGAATGTGAGGAATGCCAGGCCTCCACCGTGATTCGGAACGCGGTGCTAATAATAATCCTCACTACATCACACTTGTTCCTCTATTTTGCCAACCATTTACTCACTCTGCTCTTCACACTTAATATAGATTTACAGATATAATTTAAGCTACAGTCCACTTTTACTAGAAATGTCCTTAAATTACAGCTATACAAATTACTAGATCTACTTTACCGTAATAATGTAATAAAATGTTATCAATGTTGGCCGCAAAAAAAGAGAGAGAGAGAGAAGCTCCTTCCAAAGAAATGAGACCCGAGCTTGGTTTACCCTAACAACACTCAAGATATGGAAGTAGCAGGTAAAGAGAACCCACAATTCACTCTGCGAACAAATAATCATTTTTCATAACGGGGTGTTCTATAAGGGGTGTTCTGCAAGGGATCTCACATAAGGTGTTCGCTGATGTCGAGAAGAATGGTCCTTCGTACAGTATAACGGATGGTCAAGGGTGATGATGTCATGTAGCGAGGTAGAAGGATGTTCCTATTGTTAGCTCTCAAGAGCGATGTGACACAGCTACGGGAGGTCCAAGTCTTATATTTTATCTAGCGAAGCTCGGGTATTCAATAAAGAAACTAGATAGAAAGCGTTTGTATTGGACGTGTTTCAGGTGAGAAAGGGGTGGAGGGGGTAGGAAACTACGTCATACACGGGGTTTGGTGAGAAAACTGTTTAGAGGAAGATAGCGATGGGTGACATGGATGGGCAAGAGGAACGATAACATGTACATGATGAGAAGTTAAATTGAAAAAGAAATTAACTCTAGGGGTAGCTATTGGGGTATACTTTTTTTTTTTTTTGCGAAAGAATAGAATAATTTGTAGGTTTCCTATTTGAAAAAGATTATTATTATTATTACCGTGACTTACTACCCATTCGGGTTACACGCACTTACGCTAATTTGTAATGGTAGGGTGATTGTCAAATGAAATGGAGGACCTACAGTTTAACGTGGGATCCGAACCACGTTGGGGGACTGGCATTCCCCACATTCACAAGCTGTGATTAATACACGTCTTGTCTGAGGTGAAGGAATATTTGAAGAGAAGAGCAGCGAAATATGCTATAATATTCTAGTATAAATAGCAAAATAAATATGAAACGTGATAAATATGGGTGTAAAAAAGGTACTCCATCCGCATGGGGGGAAAAAATATTTCTATGTCCAGGTAGATACATACAGGAGTGGTTTAAGATTTTAATAAAAAAAAACTGTTGCAAGAAAAAGTGTGTAAATAGTATAAATAAATCTTAAAGCAGAATAAAACTGCTTAGAATAAAGTTAAACAAGAACCACTAGTCAAAGTTTAGAAATAACTGAAAGAGAAAATATCCAAATAGGATTCATTTTCTGCGAGAAAAGTGAGTGTGTGTTAATTATAAAATAACACACATCTAGAATGTGATTAAATGTTCAAAAATTATAGCAATAGAGGTTTTCGGTCGAATATGTTATGCGTGAAAGATAAATATACCATCCAAACCTTTAAATTTAGAAGATTATTCAAGCTACTAAAGAAACGCAGCTATAAAAAAATATCTAACAGAAATGATACTACAGAATTAAACTAAGGTCTAAAATAGTTTAAAATAGAATTCAAAGTGGTAAATGGGTGAAAACAGAATTTAAAAACGAAAGGAATACAGAATAAAAACTAATCGCAAATAAAAAACGAGAAGAAAGTCAGAGAAAAGGACACAAGAAATAATTGGCAGAGAGTTCCGACGACCCTGAAACCAGAAAAAAATTTATCCTAATCGCGTCCAAACGCAATGAGAAGGATAAACAAAGTGACTCTCGTAAAATGGTGATAAAAAGGCAACAAATTAAGTTTATATTTCCGTTTGCGTGAGCACAAAAATATATTTTATAAATTTTCAAGGAGATTTACCAAATCAATGGGCTGTAAAGTTATGCGATCTTCCTGCCTATAAAAGATAATGGCACGTAAATGTGACGAGTTAAAATATGATGCCTGAATAAAAGTGGTAATAAATATTATGATAAATTTCACTGTCGTATGCAAGCACATTCAAGAGATCATTTCAATAATTTTATTAAAGTTTATCTTTTAACGAATTTTTTTCATCGCTTCTTACTACCTGTTACGGATATACGCACATTAATTAACTACAACAATGTTCTAGGAAAGAGGAAGGTTGAATTTTGAGGAAACACACCAGAATTTCCCAGATGCGAGATTTGGTGTAATTTAGAGGGATTGGGGTTAAAATAACAGTACCCGACCGGGAATTGAAACTCCATCTCCCAGTTTTCGTCAATTCCACCTATTGTGAAAGTGATACTCACTTACTCGTTAACATTCGGAGCACGATCGGAGCACAGTCCTGTCAGTGTGAATCAAACTACGGTCTTAACAAGGAAAACACCTGCTCTAGATTTTTTGCAGCACGATACAGTCTGCACACAGTTAAATATCAAACATAAAATGTTTTAATTAACATAATAAGCACTTATATATATTAAAAACTTTATTTTAAGAGCCGCAAAGTTTTAACTATATCTGAATGATTATCATACACTAGATAGCTGTTGCCCGCGGCTTTGCTCGCGTGGAAGTTGATTATATACAAATACGAAAATATACATATGTATTTACAGATTAATTTAAAATATTACGTTACGTTGATGACCATAACTTGACCTCAGATCAAAAATAATGCAAGTCCGATACAAACTTTCACCCCCTTTTTCATCCCTTATTAAATAAAATTTCCAAAATTCCTGAAACACGTATTTATTTGTTTTACGTCAATAACCGAAATACAAAATTTTGTTTATGTAACTTTCAAAATGACGGACTTTCATACATATTATCATACATATTATCATCCCCTATTTTGACCCCTTTGGGGTGGAATTTTCTAAAATCCTTTCTTAGTGGGTGCCTACATAACAAAATGAATATACAGTCCGAATTTCATGCTTGTAGCCTTGATAGTTTGCGCTCGGCGATGATGAATCAGTCAGTCAGGACATGTTATTTTATAAGTATAGATTTTGTACTCGCCATAAAAGGAATCCCTAAATGCAAATTTTGTTATGGTTTATCTAATAAATTCTGTATATATTTGTCCACAAATATTTTTCGATTGCTACAACAAATGAAACAACGTTCTTAAAAATAGTTGTCAAATAGCAACATTTTTAACTTTATGTATTTTAATTTATTTAAAACTCGTGTCTTTATTTTATGTAAATCACATATTAATTATTATTATCATTATTATTAGGACCGCGTCTTACTACCCGTTCGGGTTATACGCACTTAAACTAATGTGTAGTGGTAGGGTGATTGTGAGATGAAATGGAGGACCTACAAGGTTTAACGTGGAATCCGAACCACGGTGGAGGCCTGGTATTCCACACATTCACAAGTTGTGATTAATACATGTCTTGTCAGAGGTGAAGGCAGGGTTTGGTAATCAGATAGATCTGTGCCGGGACCTAGGATTGAACCCCGGACCACCAGCACAGAAGTCCGACACCTTACCCCTAGACAACCAGGTCACCTAAATCACATCTCAATACTCGTCCTGACTATTCAAATAGTTAAACTAATAAATTATAAATGAGAAAGATATGATATAGAGGAAATACACCCGCATTTTCGTGAAAGTAAAGTAGAAAACTATTGAGGGCAATACACGTCAAAACAAACCGGAAAAGGTGTACGTCTTAGCCCACGTCCCTATCAATTTGCCAAATTATTTATTTCGGGTAGTATTTAATTTGCACTTTCTCAACCAACTTAATATATCAGTATATGAATTACACATCAAGTTAATTAAAGAACACAGCCCCCTTTTCTTTTCTGTTAATTGATCACTTTGAAAATAAAAGCCCCCATTTCCCTATGCGTACAATTTCAGGCCATGCTTGGATCCGAACCCAGTTCCCTTATTTCAGAAGTCAGGCGCGATACCAATTCAACTAAGTTGTTGAACAGTAACGCTACAATTAATGTACTAAAGCACAATTTTAAAATAGTATTTTGTATTATAAGTATTACAGATTTCACGTTGTTAAATCGCATGACCTAGAGTGTAAAATAATTAATTAATTAAAAAAATAGCACTAACATCCATGCTCCAGCGGAATATCCCCCGTATAAGAGGAGACGACTTTAGGGCGGGTTGTCCCTATCCTCGTGACAAAGTTCTCCCTCGTCTTGTAACCAAATTCCCTAAATTAAACTCGTGTTATAAATTAGTCATTCATGGCACATGTTAGCACGAGCAAGGGAGGGTTTGGCCATTCCTAAAGAAGCTACCAAGGGTTAGAGACGATACGAGGTAGCCTCGTGCGATGGATAACATGTCATACCCTTCATTCACATTGAAATACAGCAGTCTTATCAATAGATATATATATATAGCCCAATTTTTTAAAGCTGCCCAATAAGGGAAGCAAGCAATGTAAGCTGGTTTACCTTTCAGTATTACTTTGACAGATTACACTATGGCCCAATCTTCAAATGGATTAAATAGGGTTATTGTCGGATATCATTCATATAATATTCCTTAAATTGAAAAATGACAGCTGGACATGGGAATCAAACTGATGACCTTTAGCTAGTTCCTAAGTAGCTTAGTGTCAAAAGCAGTGCCACATTAAGCTAAAAGTCCCGGATTAAATTCCCGTATCCAGGTGTCATTTTTCAATTTAAAGAATATGATATTTAGATGCAGCTATAATCGTACTCAATATCTATTATAGCTTGGCTATTTAATCCAGCATAACATGCGCATTCGTACAGTTGCATTTGTACTATTGGCAGCATAAAGGCTTCGTGGTGGCTTTATTAATCAGGTATATGTTCATCCTTTTTCCGAGTCAGTGATAGTTGAATAAACCCAGCATAGGTGGACGCGCGGACTAAGGCATCAGACTCATCTGATCTAGTTTGCCGGTAACAGGGAATTTACGGTTGAGTGGATGCATTAAAAAAAATTAAATCTTAGTACACATGATCCCCGTCTAGTTTTGGCTTGCATTAGAACTAAACGGTTTAAGCCCACGCAGGTGTGAACCACAGGCAGCTTGGACCTAGTTGGTCATTGCTCGACACACGACGATTTTTGGCCAAGGTCACAAGAATGGTCTGGCGTGACAGCTCAACTTGTTCACGAGCGTTTGAGTGACAAGGGGATAAAAAGATTTTATTAAGAGCTAGCAATAGTGCCAGATTTCAAAAAGCTAGCAAAAAAAATCTTGATCAAAAGTTTAAAATTCCAGCTTCTAGGTGTACCATTTTTAAATCTCCGCCCTCTGCGCGCGATTGCTATTACGCAATGCTCATGACAGATACATAAAATCTTCCATTTTATTAATAAATAGGGGATTTTTTCTACCACAATACTAATACATAGAATATAAAATATATAGTAATGTTCAGGTAGGAAAAATTGGCCTTTCAAAAGGCTATTCGTAAGAAAATTTGGTCACTAGACCGTTTTGATAGTTGTGTCAAGCGTCATGATTATGTATTTTTATTTTACAGAAGTGTACACTCGACCGGAGAGGGCCAAAAGGATGGGTAAAAAAAAACTATTTCCAGCAAACTCTGAATAATATATAAGATAGAATGCTTGGATTTCTCCTACGAGGAACAACGAAGAATTCACCTCCTTAAAGAGTCCTTAGGCCCTGATGAATGACAAAAGTGGGGACTGCCTCTTCTGATAAACATGATGCCCCCCTCCCCTCCTACAAGAATATTTACACCTTGAAGAATGACAAGGTAGACTGCTCCTACTGACAAGAGGATGCGGCCTTATACACGAGTCCTTACGTCCTGAGGAATGACGTCAAGTGGACTGCTCCTGGCAAAGAGGATGCAACCACCCACAAGAGTCCTTACGCCCTGAGGAATTACGTCAAGTGGACTGCTCCTGACAAAGAGGATGCAACCACCCACAAGAGTCCTTACGCCCTGAGGAATGACATCAGGTAGACTGCTCCTACTGACCCCTCTAATCCCTAGACAGTGACGTGTGGTGACGTGCTTGAAGCGGTGATACAAGGGGCAGACCTTGTTACTGATCTCTATGAGGTTGGACCGTTTCCAGTTCATTACATGGGAGCGTAATAATTCTCGAAATGCGAAAAAGCGAGTGGCTAACATTACAACTTACATATATTTTAAAATTTTGAAAATAATTGTCTATACTATATAATTTTAAAAAAAATTTAAGAAAATTATTAGACATGAATTGAATTCCAAACTACAAAATAAAGCAAATTAAATAAATTAATATTCTGCTTTTCAAGTAAAAATAAATTGATGTTTGGTTTTAGAAAGGCTAGTTCTACAACCTAGTTTTCACAGGCAGGCAGAAAAGTCACTAGATCTACTTTTACATATTCGTACATCAAGTCGTGTTACTGCAGCTTTCACATTTGAGAGATATTATCAACATCTATAAAATAACTTTATTAATATAGATATTATCAATATCTATAAATAACACTATTAATAGAGATATTATCAACATATATAAAATAGCACTAATAATAAAGATAAATGTTATGCATGGTTGACCGTAAAATTAATTAGTATTTTCTATGAGTTTCTTCTAACCAAAATCCTACTATCATTACATATACCTATTAACTTAATCTAGAATTTGCGACACTGAATTAATTTGTCGTTAATAAGTATCAATTACACATTTTCAACTAGAGAGTTTATCATTTTTAATTTACATAATTTAAAGAGGAAGGTTTCAATTTTATAAAACCTTGTCGCCTCAACGGTTTTTTTTCAACCCATTCCATTGCTTCCCCATATAGCTCACATGCACTGATAGTCACGTGTGTAAAGACATGAATCTCGCAGAAGTTTGGATTTCCGGTGACAGGGAGATTGTGTTTTGAATCTCGTTGGCTGTAATGAGGATGATTTTTACACTTTTCCTTCACATAAATGCCTGTATACTTAGTTTAAATTCTTCCTTTCTTATCCATAACATCATCAGTGTAAATATTCGGATAGCCCTAGATAGTAGTAAAACCTGATGCTTCCAAAAAACTTTTTATATTA
The DNA here is from genome assembly GCA_902151445.1 of Timema monikensis. Classification (NCBI taxonomy): domain Eukaryota; kingdom Metazoa; phylum Arthropoda; class Insecta; order Phasmatodea; family Timematidae; genus Timema; species Timema monikensis. Next base: position 165,098 of record CABFVZ010000529.1, read on the forward strand.
ACGTCATGGCGGGGAAAAAAAACTTAGTAGATCCCTATTATAATTTTACATTTTTTAAATTTTTTTTTTAAGTACCATTTGCTTTGAGCCTATTCTCTTTCGTTTCTTTACTGACAAATATTTCCCATCGACGCAAATATTAAAAATTTTCAGTACCTTTGATGATATTAAATACCTACACGGTAAATATAAATTAATGCTCTATTTATCGTGGAGAATAAAGGACGAACGAAACAAAATTATTTATTAACTTTCACCCCCCACCCCCGCCCCCTGTTCGAGTCATAAAAGCATGTGAAGATTGATGAATAGCTTTCAGCCCGTGGCGCTGTCGTTGGAAGGTAGCCTTGTATCAAAGGTATGTCAAGCTGTCTGCTACCTATTTACAAGAAACGTCATTTAACGAGAATACAAAGCAGACTTTCTCTCAGTTATCGCCAGGATTTCGCAGTTAGATAACATACATTTTATCCAGTGACGTAACGTGACGTGTCAGGGTGAACCGGACTTGTTTAAACTGTGTGTGTGATATTTTTCTAGTCACTTAATATAACCCTTATTTCCATGAATTTCATCTCTGAGGGAACTGTATGATTAGTTTTGGAAAACGGTGTTGTAATTATTTGATATAAGACAAAATTTGCAACACCAGTTTATCGAGGTGGCCAATAGCTCGTTGTTAAAACCAGCACACCCCCTTCCAATCTAACATAACTGAAAGCAAAGGTTTGGCCAACAGTTAACCAATACATAGCACCTGCACTTTCCTTGAAGATGATATTCATGATAGCCAGATATCAACAGAAGTAGGCTTACATTTGCATGCAAGGTATTCACCGATTTTGTTAGGATATCTGTTCTGAAAAGGTTTTATCCAACCTAAATTCTGCTACACAAAGTAGGATTATATTAGGAAAATATAACTTTCAGAATGAAATTTTTACAAAAATCTGTGTACATGTGAAAGAAAATTGAGTGAAGAACTTCAACCAGCCCTGCTTATCCTGGCAACAATCAATAGTACGACACTAATTTAACCAGCAAATAGCAACAGCGGGACATGCCACAGAATAAAATTTCAGAAAAAAATCAAGAATTCAAGAAAAATGAGGGTTAATATTATGAATATTTAAATATTCAAGAGAAAAAAAAGTTGCACGCCTCATTTGAATTGTAGAGAGTATAATGAAGCTATCCATGAATAACCTAGCCAGGATTAAAACAAAATGGTTGAGTACAGAAATACATCCCTATCTAATTGGGAAAATACTGGCGACGCAATGGTGGACACGCGGTCCAAATATCTGGCTCATATAGTCTAGTTCACCAGCAGTTTCTACTAAGGTTTTTTTTTCCTTCAAAGGTTTCCCATTTCCCCTACGCAAAAAGACAGATACAATTCTTCTAATATTTTCGAACAATCCTGATGATAATAAAAACTACTACACTTATTATAGTACTGACAGTAATGACCGTATTTTAAGGGCGGATTTTTTTTTTGTTAATCAAAGACAATGCTCACGTGTACATAAATTATATTCATGATCTCCGGATCATGTAAACTCTTTTTAGGCCATTATTTGTTTTTTTTTATTTTCATTTTCGATTTCTAAGTTATATTTACTTGATTTGAGTCATTTTTGGGCATTTATGAATAATTAATAAGTATTTATATTTTTCAAAGAATATTGATATTCTATAAATGCATTATATATTCCAAAATACATTTAATCACTCGGTAATGTCTGAAAGACAACGAACTTTGTATCATCTTTGCTTGTCTCGTTGTAAAATACACATTCCTGGTGAGAGATTGCAACAAAGCTGAAGATGGTTGCGTTGGAAGGGGATAGCTTTTATTTCTGAAGTGGTTATTTAAAAATCAAAATTATATATTTTTTTTAAATGCAAGAGTTTAGTTATTGACTTTCATTTAATTTTTTTTTTTAAGTTTATATTATTTTAATAACGTGCGTATTTGTAAAGTAGCCACATAAGTGGTCCCATATTGACTTTTTTTATCTACTCTATTATAAATATGCACTTGTAATTAGTGTATTATTAGTGACATAATAACTCGAGATTCATCCGTACTTTTCTTGTTTTCATGCGATAAAAAAAATATAGCGTCTCTCACCTAAGCCTGTTGGAAGCTTGCAGACTCGCACTACTGATTACGAAGGAGAACGTTGGGAATTAAACCTGAACGTTTAGGTTTAATGGCTCTCATTGTATTCGATAAAATTGAGCGGGGGATTATAGGTATTTAAACGCACCTCGCCCAGTTGGACTAATCCTGATCTTACGTTATCTTGTCGTCAGCTTATGCACAGTGGGCCTTGTTGCGTGTCAAATGTCTGGGGATTGGTCCAGGCGAGATCGTGGACTGATCCGGTCCAGGTGGCTTATTGTCAAGCCTCCTTTACCCCTCCCACATCTGTTTCATTAAAGATTAGTAAGACCTGAAGAAAGTTTTTTTTTTTTGTCCGATACGAAACAGGGATTGACAAGAACTCGACAGTAGCAGGTTCCATTTAACCTAAGAATATATATATATATTAATGTATTCATCTATTTAAATTAAATGGAACTATTTCAATCAAGAGATAGCCCAAGTCTTTGACTTTGCACTTTCATCTTAACATATCCCAAGAAAGTTAATACTAGAAAACCCAATCCGGTGGCCTTGTGTTCCAAGGCGTCACACTCACAATAGACTCGACTGCCGAAAATTGGAAGATCGGGGTCAAATCTAGGTCAGGTGTACCGGAAAGTGTTTTCCTAAAATGGTTTCCCACAATTTCTCCATGCAAATGCGGATACATTTCAACCAAATTCAAACTTCCTCATCCCTAACATATTAGCATGCGTATAACCCGTACGTGTACTTAATGAGATGTGCTAAGAAAAGAAACACAATAGAAACATTATCAAACGAACAACATGATGGCCCTAACTGAGAAAGAGAAAGCGCTGCTGGCCGGCGCTTGAAATGGCTATTTTTCACAGTCGTTATTCGTAACGTGGGCTTCGTATCTGTAACATGGATTCTGAGATGATTGACATGCATTAGCGTATGGGGGAGCGGGGGGGGGG
>CABFVZ010000529.1:168650-184357 GCA_902151445.1 Timema monikensis
ATTTATCTGATTACCAAACCCTTCCTTCACCTCTGACAAGACATCTTGTGAATGTGGGGAATGCCAGGCCTCCACCGTGGTTCGGATTCCACGTTAAACTGTAGGTCCTCCATTTCATCTCAGAATCACCCTACCATTACACATTAGCGTAAGTGCGTATAACCCGAATGGGTAGTAAGACGCGGTGCTAACAATAATAACAATAACAATAACAGACTATAGTTTGTACAGAGAGTTTTGAATCACAGAACTTCATCCGGTAGTTTAGACTCAATTCGTACAAACGTTTTATGGAACTGTCCTTTCCGACAGATTGTGTCAATTTATAATAATAATAATAACAACAACAATAAAAGTCTTTATTTGGACGAAGTTAGAGTCAGCGCCTCTTCTTACACTTAGCACACATAAGATATAGTGTCATTTAGTAAATGCTGGTTATTCTATATTTATGTTGTATGCTTCGTACATCCTGAAAGGAAGCATGTTAAGCTCAATTGTTTCCCCTATGGTGCAGATTATGTGATCGGAGCCCGTACTTAATTTATCTTGTGAGGTAGCGGTTATACCTTGACGGCGTATTACATGGCATTATTTTATAGCACAAGTTATAGTGGCGCCAAGAAAAGGTAAGCTATCTTTCAGTTTAAAGAAGGATACATATTTTAAAAGGTATTTCCTATTACAAACAGAATATTGACTACAGTTGTTATTTATAAAATTATATAGCAAGCTAACATCATGACTGTTTCTCTTTTTCACTAAGAAAGATTGGTAAATCGAGATAGAGAAAGAATAAAATAGATAAATAGGAAAATAAGGTTAGAGTAGTTGTGTAGGATATACAATGAGGAAAAGGTGGACTGTGGTTGAAATAAATAGTGGGATGAAAAAATATGGGTAGTTTATAGAGTTGTTGAGAAAGAGAAATATACTTGACTAAAGAAAAAAAACAATTAGCACCGCGTCTTACTACCCGTTCGAGTTATACGCTTTAAGTACTAATTACGCTAATGGATTAGGAATTGGTAAGGTTTAATTAGAGGAAGTGAACCCGCATTTGCATGAAAGGAGATTGGAAAACCATTTAGGAAAAACCACCCCCAGTTCACCCGACCGAGATTCGAAACTCGATCTCCCCGTCCTCAGCAGTCGAGACCAACACGACAAGCGCATTAGCCAACTACGCCACCGAGGCGGGTTTGACTAAAGAGAACGATAAAGAGGTACCAAGATACACGGATTGACAAAAAGGAGGAGGGGGGGTTTAAATGGATGTAGTGAAAGAAAGGTGAATATAATGGAGATAGAAAAGCCTAGAGACAGGAATGAAGAAAAAATTATGGTGAAAAGAGACGGCTAATAAGAACCAAAACTATGATTTCGTAGCTATGCAAAAATAATAAATAAACATAACTGAAGAGTTACTGGATTTAGTTTCATATACTCATACATCCAGACATATTGTGTCCTGAAACTAGCACTTTTGACCGATGGTTTAAATTTTCACACTTTTAAGATAAAAATTAACGATTTTTGTTCACGTTGATTTGATAAACATCCATTTTATTTGCTCCTAAATATTTTTTTTGTACCGCTTCTTATTATTAATCATCAGGACTATCAAAATTTACCAACATTATTAAGGTAGGTATAATTATGGTCAAATTCAGAGAAAATATGCCCGCATTTAAGTGAAGATAGATTAAGTAACATATTATGAAAAACTATCCTCAAAGTATTACAATCAAGCTGTAATTAAACCACCACTCCCAGAGTCCAACACCTTAGTTAAGTCAGTAGCGTGTATATCTGCTGAACAAAAAGGTGCTGGGTTCAATTCCTGGCATGGCCGGAAAACTTATCATTGGTGAAATATATATTAACAGTGATGAATTAACGGCAGGGGTCTGGATGTTGTGTCTGTTCTAGATTTAAGTTATCTTACAAGTCATGTGCTTAAATAATTATCAGTAAGTTCAAAAAGTGCATGTTAAATACTTCAAATAAATAAATGAAAATCAGTCCTCGGCAAAAGGGAAAAGAGGACCATGATGTTTAGTCACCCTAGAGGCAAATGCGGGTACACATACTTTGAATCCTACCTTCCTCAGTCCTACACCGCTGTTTAATTTTATTTGTTACTGTACTTCCTAATCGGCCATTTCTTAAACCATTTCTCTTAATGGCCCTCTTCTTAATCGATCATATACTTTTTGTTTTGAAAGAAAAAGTAGTCTAGATCAAAACAACGAAAGAAATAAGTTTGGTGATAGAAAGATTAATGACTAAAAGGAGTAGTTTATTTTGCTGTATTTTGAGCAAAGAGAAATATGGGATGTCAGCTTTCAATGAAAGTGCCATTATTTGTGAGCAATTTCAGCTTTGATCATTCAGTATTACAATGCATCTTAGATACCAGAAAACAAAATAATGTCCTACAATCAATCACGTTGAAACTAAAGGCAATATCTAAATATAGAGTGGATATTGTTGTCAATAGTTAGATGTTATAAAAATAAAATATCAACAGTAAATAATTTTTTAAGTCATATATTTAATTAGTAAGAATTGAGTAAATTAAATACATTTTTAGAAAACAAAGATGTGTTGAGGATTCAATAAAAATATTATTTTTACTATACAGTGTGTAATATAATTACCAAGCATTAAATCAAGTAATTATGAGCTACATTATTTTACTCAGTTGGGGAAGAGAGTGGCATGCGAATTTTTTAAGATTAAAGAAACATAACTATCCACATGATGACCTGGTGGTCTAGGGGTAAGGTGTCAGACTTCTATGCTAGCGGCCGGGGTTCAATCCTCGGTCCCGGCAAAGATTTATCTGATTACCAAACCCTTCCTTCACCTCTGACAAGACATCTTGTGAATGTGAGGAATGCCAGGCCTCCACCGTGGTTCGGATTCCACGTTAAACTGTAGGTCCTCCATTTGACCTCACAATCACCCTACCATTACACATTAGCGTAAGTGCGTATAACCCGAACGGGTAGTAAGACGCGATGCTAATAATAATAATAATAATAATAATTAGCGTAAGTGCGTATAACCCGAACGGGTAGTAAGACGCGGTGCTAATAATAATAATAATAATAATAATAAAACTATCCACATACTGACCCGCAACACTTATCGGATTCTGGGTAATCTATCTAAAACCAGGTTGTTTAGTAACGTAAGATTTGTTGACTTATTTAAAAGATTAATATTTGTTTAGCTTACAGCATTTCGTAGTTTCTCTGCCTTACACTTAACGCCTCATATTAAGGCTGGGATAATATTAATGAATAACGCATAATTAATAAGGAATATATGTATAACGTATGGTGGTCGTTTATAATAAAAATGCAAGCGGCCACATTGAAACGTAGTGATTAAAGTTCTTCTCTGATTTTCATTCAGAGAAGTTGGGTTAACCTATTTGCCGCACAATATGTCTTTGAAAATAATTATTTAAGAGTTTACTTGTAAAAAAAAAAGTTCAATAAATTTTATATTTTAACACATAAAAATTAACCTAATTCAGGTGGTGTTTGTACCATTTTTTTTTTACTCTTATCTATTATTGTCATAGACCTACTTTAAAGCAACATAGTCGAAAATGCTAAATTTCCCTTTTAATTTCAATCATATTTAAATCTTAGTCATTGCCTTTTCAAGTACAATGTTATCAATGCTCAACTGCCTGCAGTATGCGTAAAGCTTTTAGAGTTATATTAATTTAATATATTGTTCACTATTCGCACGTGTGCGGAAGTAAATAAACAACAGTACAGTCACTGACTAATAAAATCTACACAACCTAAATGTAAATAATCCAGGAAACCAGGCCATATAACAGGAGCATTACATACTGCCTTTAACTCGTTTTCCCTTCCATCTCTATCTTAAGGTGGAATGAAATGGGCACGAGAAAAATACAATGTTTTTGCAGTTTTTATGGCAAAACATTATTTTGCCCAAAATAAATAAAATAGTTCAGCACAAACATAGATTTTAATTTTCTTCACATGGTGACCTCAAAATTTCTTAAATATCTGTCAAGGGTGTCCTAGAATTTAATGACAACTTTTTTTCTTTGTTTAAAAAGTTTGTTAGATAATTCCACCATGCTATTGACAGATATTCAAGAACTTATAATTTAATTTTCTTCACATGGTGATATCATATGTTCATACTGGAGTACAATTTTATTTATTTTGGCCAAAAAGAGTTTTGCCATAAAAACTATAAGTTCACTGGCCTTTTCTCGCGTCCCCATCCATCCCACCCCAATAGAAAACCTTAGTTGTTCTACCCTCACCAAAGTACATGTGGAAAAAGGTGTCAGTTTCATCTCGTGTGGTTTTCCGGGTAAATGAGACGTTGTAGCTCGAATAATGGTCGCGTGTACAGAGCTTTTTTTTTTCTTTAGATAATTCTTCCCTTTCCCTCTTAATGGTTTGGGTACATTTACGTGCTGATATATACTCCATATTATGTACGAAGCTCGGATGGGTAGTAAGACTTGGGTGTATGGGGGTGATAAAATAAAAAGCATCTTTCCTTAGGTATCATACTCACAGCACAAGAAGCAATCCAATTTTCAAATGAAGAGATTTTCAAGATTTTTTTTTTTTTGCTGTAAAAGTCTATAACATTTTACTATATCATTAATTTAATTTGTATTTGTTGATAATATATATACCAAACATTAGAGCTGTAGATCTCATTACTTGACGTATGGATACGTGAAAACAGATCTACTAAACTCTTAAAGCGTTCAGATATGGTATTTACTATGAAAATTATTGTAGTTATTCTCGATTTGTAATGAAAATATACGTAATAAATAAACACATAATTGCTATCCACTTTTTTAAAAATGAAAAATAGTAATTCAGAATGTGAATGTGGGGAATGCCAGGTCTCCACCGTGGTTCGGATTCCACGTTAAACTGTAGGTCCTCCATTTCATCTCACAATCACCCTACCATTACACATTAGCATTATTAATAATAATTCAGAATGTTTAACCTAAAAAAAATAATCGCTTTCTCTCTTAACGTTACTACTCTAAAATATATTTAAATCACGTTGAGCACACAAACAAAATGATTAGTGATGCATTCAAAAACCGAAACAAACCTCCCTTCCAGCAGAACATACAAATTAAAATAAAAGTAACGAGAACTTTCAAACGTAGTACCACAGCTAGAGATAAAATCCCGACGCTTGGGTTGAAACAGTTAGCGTGTTTGATCCTATGAATGATTCACGCTGTGCTGTTTGTGCGGCTTGGTACTGGTATATCCTGCTGTTGTGGTCACCCCAAACTATCCATCAAGGGGTAGCTTAGCTGCGAGAGTTCTATGAATATCATTATACTGTCTTGCGGCGTGTTACTCAGCACCAAGCGCGACCATTAAAGCTTAATTCACAGGTCCACCGAAAATAGAGAGCAGAATATGCTTGAGTGGTCCCGAAATTCACACGCTGTTTGTTGACCCATGATGCATTGCAGCACAGATTTAAACAGCTGATTGTACCAGTGTTTAAGAGTGCCTTTATAGTAAGCAGCTGGTCGATCTCACGGATAATTTCAGTCAATTACTTAATCAATAACTATCAAATATAATTGGAGTGCTATCAAAATAGCCTTGATCTGTAATTTAACAAGACAAACAAAGAGTTGAATATAAAAACATGCATTTTGTTTATTCTAGAAAGGTGGGAGACACAATAATTTGAAGGAATATTAAAATTGAGGATAAGATGTATGGACAAAAAAAATGTAAAAAAAGAATGACGAAATTATGTGTGAAACCTTTTATAAATCTCTAAGTCGATCGGTTCCCCAAAAGGTTGCCGATCCCTGTTTAGATCATAGTCATGATGATAATGCTGTGTCTTGACACAATCCAATATATCGATACATACGCTTTCCATTATCGGGCCATTTCAAATCTTCTCAAAACAGCCAACGAAACTGTCTGCTTGCTTCTAGCTCTACAGCGCATGCGCATTAATTTGAGATGGTTGGTTTGGAGATTTGATTGGCTCTCCCGTGTCGAAGATCTCTCAGGCAAAGTGGACGAAGTAGAGATGAAGTGAACTTAAGCAGAAAAGAGGAAATCTTGGTATTGGTTTAGAGATCGTCACGTGACCTCATTTCTGTTCTTGTTTTTCGACGAGCGTGTACAACTACAGTTCCAACTAGGATGTTGGTTTAGGTAGGATAGCATAAAAATTATATCGTTGCAGTAGTTTTTTTTTAAAGTAATTTCACAAGAGGTAAGCATTTGCTAATTTGCACCCAAATATAAATGTATGGGGCTTGAGGTTTGGATCTCAAACTATCTACATAGGTGGGCACGTGGACTAAATGTTGGGCTCATCTAGACTGGTTTGTTGGAAACTGGGAGGTTGGGGTTCAAAACCTTGTTGGGTGAAAGGAAAGGTTTCTTGGTCTCCAACAAGCAAACGCGGGTACATTTTATTTAAAACTATACCTTAATCACCTATATCATGCTAGTGTATATATTCGATGGGTAATAAGACGTGATGGAAAATAAAAATGTCGGGATGGGTTAATTGGGAGGTGATTTTTCCAAATGTTACTCTCCCACTCCCATCGGCGCTAATACAGGTGTAATTACTCAAGGCTACCCTCCCTACCGTCATCTCATAGATTAAATCGTTAATACCAAGTGTTATGATGGTGATTTTACCTTAATGGTTTCCCATTCTCCATAAATGCAAATGCGGGTATGTTTCCTCTCTCTCTCTCTCTCTCTCTCTCTCTCTCTCTATATATATATATATCCTGAACAAGTAGTGAGAAGAAGAGACTAGCCATTGCACGCTAGACGATAAACAAACCCTTGTACGAGATCTTAGGTCCTCAAATTTAACCCTTGTACGAGATCTTACATTTTAGGTCCTCAAATCTAAATAAAATATCATTAAAAGTGTAAGTTAGCTCACAACAACGTTTCACACGAAATGTTGCAGTGATGAGAAACTAAATGTCTAGAAACAAAGAATTATCTTTCCTCGAACAAATAAGGTCACGTTTTATTAGGGTCGCAACATAATACTCGACGAGTGAAATTGTTTTAACAGTTTTGATGCTTTGAAGTTCTTCTTCACACGTGAATTTCCGCATTGTGAAATTATCTCTCTTCAATTACGTAGAGTATTTTTAAGGTTCAAAACTTCCGTAATGAAATTAAAACTATAGATAGTCAGGAAACGTTAAAATTTAAAAACAAAAGGTTTTATTCTCACAACCTCGTCACAATGAAAGCTTACGTAGACCAGGCGAAGTAGTGGAGGGGAACAAAAACTCAGCCAATCAAAGGTCAGAGTTCCAACACCCCTGTTAGGCGTCACTTTGGCAGAGTTCGAACGAGAAGTGATTTCAGACGAGGACGCTTACAAGGTAAACACTGGGACAGGGTGTATAAAAAGTTAAGTCCCCATGACCCCTTTAACAGGAAGTTTCCCAATTCCGCACGCTGTGATACAAATGACAGAAGTTACATCACTGGTCAAGAAAACGCTCGAGATTTCACGACTCTTTTGTCAATGCCTTTTTTCAACCCCTAAAGGTTTATTAGATCTAGTTTGATGAAGGAAAATCTAATTAATTAAAACTGCTCCTAATATAATAATTACTGGTCAAATGAAAGTAAAAGTAAAAAATCAATTTAGAATAGCATTATCTACTCCATATGGTGGGAGAGTAGGGGACGCGAGAAAAGGTCAGTTGTTTTTCTATACTGTATAGCAAAATAATTTTTTGGACAAAATACATCAAATATTGCTCCGGTATAAACGTTTAATTACTATCATCAAAAGGTGATGACAACAGTTCTTGAATATTTAACGCCTCTATGTTGATGACATACGAGAAATTTGTTAAATGAAGATAAAAAAGTTATTATTAAATTCCAGGACACCCTCGACAGATATTAACAATATGAAGAAAATTATGCTATATTTCTACTGGAGAAGTATTTGATTTATTTTGACAAAAAAAAAGTTTTGCTATAAAAACTTGAAAAATGTTGACAGTTAGTTAATAAGTCGTGTGCTGATACAATAAATATGTTTAGAACGTGCAAATTAACTACCTCAAATTAATATTAAAAACTCTACATTTTTTTCCCCGGTTTGTGGGTTGAGGTGCACATTAAATAAAAAAAATATATTGAAATTCTAAATTATATCTAAGATATAGGGGGCTGATAATTTCACAAACTATTATAAATATCAACTATTTTATAATATAAAAGTAAATTTGTACAGGTAATTGCAGGGACCAGTCTGTCACTTTAACAGCCTATTGTGTTATTTTTATTCTTTGTTAAACAAAGATGGTGTTTTTTCCAATATGTTTTTATAACAATTTATATTATTTATTTTCTCGTATCGTATGACCACTCTTAGGCAAATATTGCGTTTTCTATGGATTGTGTTGGGTAGTTTGTGAACTCAATTTATGGGCTGATTAATGTTTAGATTCGAAGATTGTTTTTAAAATTTATTGCTAGATATATTTGGTCTAGGATAGTCATGGTTAACCTGATTTTGTAAAATAATTTATTTAAAAGGTGCAGCAGGATGTATAACACACTAATTTGATATAGTTTTATTATTTGTCCATTCACATGAGTTAATAGAACACTTCTAAACATAATAGAAATCTACAATTTGGAATTCCGATTAGGTTTTAAGATAATCTTCTCTAGAAAAGTACAAAAACGAAAATTTAATTTGGAGGGCCAAACTATGCCAGAAAAGTCGTAAATGAATAAAATAAACTTTAAACTGTTACTATGCAACTTCAGTTTGTTTAAACTCTTTAACAACAATTTATGCTATTTCTCTCTACCTTTCTTTTTTTACTAGTATCAACAGGCAATACTTCAAAATATTGTGCCTAGAAGTTCTAACTTGATCTTGAAAAGAAATGTCAGCTTTTAAAACCAGTTAATATTATTGATCTATTTTGACTAATTTCACGTTTTGTAACACAATTTATACAAATAAAAGGATTAATAGCTAAACATAATTTAATATTTTGTTTCTTTTCCCTGTGGTTAATTTTAAATATTAAAAATAACAAAGCTACGGGTACACCAGCTAGTCTAATAAAAAAAGTGCAGCTTTGTCACTATAATACGATAGTTGAAATGTATAGGGTACAAACAACATTGAAATATTGTCAGATACTATTATTGTACACACAAATTCAATATACTATATTGCATATATATATCCCATATATAATATATTATTGACCATATATATAACCTATTCACAGTATAACTTATAAATATCATATATATATATATATATATATATATATATATATATATATATATATATTAGTTTTAATTATATTATAACAGGGCCCAACACCTTTCTCAGCTGATAAATAGCGCTCGTCTATTGTGCTAAGAGTCTCGGATTCAATTCTGTTGGCAAATAAAAATGTACGATTTATTGAAGTTAAAGGATCAGTGTGTTGTGTCCGATTTGGAAATGGGTTGTTTTGTGAATCGTGTGTCGATCTAATTACTTTGTTAATCAACCAAGAGATAAATAATTCCAAATACAATAAATATGTTTGAACTCAAGTGTACCCTGAAAAGTATCACGTAGACCTACCTTGTTGGTTTATATCACGCCCTTGACTTATTTTATATTATTATTATTATTAGCACCGCGTCTTACTACCCGTTCGGGTTATACGCACTTACGTTAATGTGTAATGGTAGGGTGATTGTGAGATGAAATGGAGGACCTACAGTTTAACGTGGAATCCGAACCACGGTGGAGGCCTGGCATTCCCCACATTCACAAGATGTCTTGTCAGAGGTGAAGGAAGGGTTTGGTTATCAGATAAATTTGTGCCGGGACCGAGGATTGAACCCCGGACCCCTGGCACAGAAGTCCGACACCTTACCCCTAGACCACCAGGTCACCTCTCTTATTTTATTTTATAAAAAGTGTCCGCATTTTAATGATTTTTTTTTTATCACATACAATGTTAGTAATTTTTTCTTGGTTTGCGTTGTATTTTTAGTAATTTTAAGGCATTCATGTTGTATGAGTATATTTTGAAGACTCTCTACAATTTATAAAGGCTTAATTATTTTTTCAACACACAGTTATCGGAACGAGAAGATAATAAAGTGTTTTTTTTTAGCACCATGTCTTACTAACTGTTCGGGTTATACGCCTAATTACTAATTACGCTATTGGTTTAGGATTTGGGAAGGTTGAATTTAGAGGAAGTGAACCCGCATTTGCGTGGAAGCAGAGTGGAAAACCATTTAGGAAAAAACCTCCCGTTCACCCGACCGAGATTCGAACCTCGATCTCGTCGTCCTTGGCAGTCTAGCTCAACACGAAGTTAGAGCGTTAGCTAACAACGCCACCGAGGCGGGTAAGATAATGTAATTCTTCGTACGGTTGTAAGATACACACTCCTGGGGAGACATTGTAATTAAGTTAGAGAGGGTTGCGCTGGGTGGGGATAGCTATCACTTATGAAGCAGATATTTTGAAAATCAATATTATATTTATCAGCAAACAAGAGTTTTGTTAAAAGGTTTTCATTGCATTTAACACTTGTAAAGTGCGTGTCTGATTCAGTCATGTGCATTAATAACAAATTTTAGTTTGTATTTTTAAGCTATTTTTTTGGAAATTTGAATTCATTTTATAGATTTAAAAAAAATACGTTTATATTATCAAAATTCGGGTCCTGCTCATAAGTTATACCATAGTGGAATTATATAAGGTAAGCTTGCTATTCAACAGGGTAAACGAAGGGTACAAAGGTCACATTAATCTTAACCTAAAGTTGATATGAAAGATAGCGCGAGTTATAGTAAAAAGGTTTGTGCCCATAGTGAATTAAACCTTGTTCAAGTAGATAGTATCTTAGGTTTAATTTTTTTACACACATTCATTTCAACAGTTCTTGAATATACTTTTCGTGAGCCTCGCAAAATTTAGCTAGGACTTCAGTGGCCGCATGGCCTATGGAGTCACATTCATGTTAAACTAGAATACCGATGAAAGGCAGATCAGGGTTCGAAACCCGGTTGGGTGTACTAAGGGTGTATTTTTCAAAATGGTGTTCCACTCTCCCTCACTCCCCGCAAATGCGAGTACACTTCCTTCTAATTCAACCTTCATCGTCCTTAGCTCAGTGTAATGATTACATAGGTGTACAGTCTGAACAGGTAATAAGAAGCGATGTTAAACAAAATAGACTAACTTTTTATTTTTATTTAAAAGGTTTATTATAATCAAATATCACGATGCTGATAATAAATATTCAGGAACTTTTGAGATAACTTTGTGTAGCAAGTTAAAATAAAATTATCTACCAGAAAATATATTTTATTTATTTTAGCCAAAAGAGTTATAAAAACTGCAAAAAGACTTGACTTAACCAGCGTTTCCTTACAGCACACGTTGAATTACGTTAAAATTATATAAATCAACAAAAAAAAAATCCATCCAGTAAATAACAAAATAAAATTTTGAATTTTTATAAATTCCAACGATATTTAAGTTTAACTAATCCCCCCCCTAACGAAAATATTACCAGCCCTTCTGCATGGATCAATGGAATCTCACCTTTCCGTCCGGTTACATAGCAGTCAATGCGGCTGGAAACTGTTTTGAGGGCTTTAGTAGGCCTTAGTTAAAGGTCACGTGATCAAAGGAGGCCTAACTTGTAAACTGGGCCACAATGAAGTGTATAAAGGGGCGGAGGCTCTAGGGGGGGAAGATTGTGGAGTAACTCCTTCTCCCTTTACTCTTCACCCCCTTCTGTCATTAACTGGAAGTGATGGGTAGATGAAGCATCAAAGGAGATGGATGACAAGACTACTTAGAGAGAAAGAACCGGCGGGCAGTAAAGAGTGTGAGCAATGAGTGGGAGTGTGGTAGAGAGAGAGAGAGAGAGAGAAGGTCAGGACGAGTCATAAGAGAAGGTGAAATGGGGAGAGATGCGGTTAAATAGGGAATTAAAGCGTTTATAAATAGATATTAAACGAGAGTGGTGAACAGAGCTAGAGAGACAAGCTAAGAACAAGTAATTTTTTGGAGACCAACTCAATTCATCAAAATGACATAGTCCACTGGTGTGTGTGTAGTAATTTTCTTTTTTTATCACCGCGTCTTACTACCTGTTCAGGTTATACGCATATATGGTAATTACTATAATGGGGTGAATATGAAGAAGGAAGCATTTTAGAGGTAGTCTACCCCCATTTACGTGGAAAACCATTTTGGAAAAACCACCTTAAGTAGACTCTACCAGGGTTCGAGACACAATCTCCCCGTCCTCAGCAGTCTAAAGCAATACGAAACTAGCGCGTTAACTAACTCCGCCACTGAGGTTGGTGTGTGGTAATTATAAAATAAGATGAAGGAAATATATAATAGGGGTTTGCAAGTACTCGAAAATTCAAGTTCGAGTACTTGTAATGATCGATCTTTTTCTCAAAAATTCGTAGTTTAATCAACTTTATTCCAAGTTTAAGATCCAATTTTATAGCAAATAAAGTCCCTCGATTTTTCCGTTTTCCTTGTTAAAAAAGTTGTACAGTAATATATTAAATTTATTTGAAAATTTAAATTTATGTGACAACCTATATTTTTTCACAAAAAATAATTGTGTTTGTACTTATTTATGTGTAATCTATTAAATAAATTCAACTTGAAATATTTATTGTAAAAATATTGCTCTATACTTATCTAACGCGAAAAAATAAAAATAGTTTTCATTCAAACTCGACTTTAAGTGAAAAATTTCTTACTCACACAGCTATACTATATAATATGAAATAAATCCTTAATCAATCGAATAATAAAATAATTTACAACTTTATTTATAGAATAGAACATTACTTTTTAAATTATCGTGTTTATAAGAAATAAACTGGATTATTCCATGCTTGCTTATCTAATTATAAATTGTATTTAACTAATGCGATAAGACAGCAAACTTTTAAAACCTATAGTAAAACTAAAATGTGTTGATTACCCTCATCGTTAGGCACAACCTTGTCTGGCCTAGATTGTTAATGACGAAGAGGTTGGGGTTTAAATCCTTGCCGATTGGACTGAGGAGTTTTCCGCACTATATTCACGATAACGCAAGTAAATTCTGACCTTCCCAATCTTTACCCCATTAGTGTAAGTATGTGGATATTCAGGACGGGTAGTAAGAGTAAATTCACAATAAAACAACAACTTTAAATTGGATGCAAATACAATTTTTATTTGAATTTTTTTTTCCCGACGTATATCCTAACATTACTATCCAACTATTTAAAGTTACTTATGTTGATTGGGATAAGTTTAAATTAAATCTGATTTCCGCAATATACAAAAATAATAAAACTATATCAAATTTTTTTCATTAATTTAATCATAACTTTTTACCTTGTCTCTATTTATATTTTTCACCGAATCCCAGCAAGGTAACATACTTCTAATGTAAAAAAATCTTATGGTTTGTAATTATTTAGTTACAAAATAGTTTTAAAAACATGTAAAACAATGTCAGGGTTGCTGCAAACTTTTATCATATAGTTCCATGACTTTTCCAAAGTTTACAGACCTTTAAAAAATTCCCGGTTTAGTTATTTTACAGTTTCTCTAGCTGAGTGGCAATTATTAAACTTATTACATTGAGCACATCATTTTATATAATAGTTTTAATGGCTATAAAAATCAACATTCTTATAAGTTATTTCTTAATTATTTAATGTTTTAGGTATTATTTGTATTTCTGTGTAAATTAGTTCTAAAACAAACTTTGTACAGCCATCTCATGATAAGAATTCCATATCTAGGCAATGTAATTTTTTAACATTAAAAAAAACCTTGTTTTAATGTAGGTATAGAATTGGTTAATTTATTTAAATTCTCTGACTATTCCCTATTTTTTATTAAATTCCCTGGTATTTCACCAATTTCCATAACATTTAAGAATTAGATAACTTCCCAAAATGTTTTTTTTTTACAGTCTGAAGACACCATTAATATTCAAACGAATCCTTGTTCAGTCAAATAAAACTAAAACGTATTTATCTCCCTTCTTTGATGCTCTTTGTCTAGAGCCTCAGTTGGTATCTTTAAAGTGGATGAAATTTCCTATTGGTTTCAACAAAGTGAATGATACTATGGTCCAACTTTCATAGGAAGGGTCTTTATCTGACAGCTATCAAAGCTACTAGAACTACTTTCATGCATTCATACATATGACCGCTTATGTGAACTGCGGAAGTCACTTTTGATATATATATCTACATATACATATATCTACATATACATATTTATTTATCAATACCTATAAAATAACACTTATAATACAGTAAAATGTTATCAAAGTTGACCACAAAAAATATGTTTTTATTTTCTAAGTGTTCCTTCCTATACAAATTGTGCAGAAGAAACATTACCGTCCCAAGTTTCTTAAAAAAAAAAAAAAATGAAAGGTTATCACCATTAACTTTTATGGAATTTCGCAAACCGTTAGCAAGGGAATTGCGACATCACACCGAACCCCCCAAAAAAAACCCGTCTTCTATATCCTCTTCTCCCTCAGGAGAACCATTACGGTTAAACGGTGTCATCCGGATAAACGGCATCCCGGCGATGCCCGAATGGATCGATGTCCGCGCGGCGCTGTCGAGCCAGTCGTAACCGTTAGCGTTAGGGGACCGGATATTAATCAATCGGTCGACACGCCGCGTCGCTTGCGAACGGGGAGAAGGTAAATGATGGTTTGGAAGCAGTCCATCAATGTCTGGTGGGAACGCTTACGTCAGCACAGCGCACTGTTTAACTCCGCGGCAGTCAAAATGTCGTTCGAAATGACGGAAAACCACGTCAAGTCTCCGTGCTAGTTTATTTACCCAATTTTTTCTTTCCTTTTACACCGTGTCTAAATACCAGTTCAGGTTATATTTATACATTAATTAATAGAATAGAAAAGAGAAAGGTATAATTTTAGAAGAAATGTACCATTATTTACGTGGAGGTAAATTGTGAAATTTCTCTCTTCTTTTTAAGAAACTCTCATTACACCCAACCGTGGTTCTATCTCAGACATACCCATCAAACATTAGTGACGCGTTATATCATGCAATCACCGATGCGGTTATCAACTAATTGGTTTAATATCTTATTACTTTTCATTGGGAGCTCGACGTCTCAATACTCGTCCGGGATACTCTTATATTAACATTGTTGCCGTGAGGAGAAAACAGAAAGATCCCACAATAATTTAGGAAAATCCACCCTTTGTGCATCCGACCAACATATATTTAATATTATTACAATGTTTATTGATACTTCACTCTCACTGTCCACACTTTTGAAGCATGTTAATTTTCCTGTACGTATAGGGCAGATAATAGTCAACATGCACGTCAGTCATGCAATGTAATATTAGTCGGCCCTTTGACGCATCATGCGTTAGTTTCGCAACGGCAGCTTTTAATTGGGGACTCTAATTTATTCTATGTAACTGGAGATTTCTAAAATCTAGGTAAACCATATCCCTTCAATTTATAAGCCTTGTTTTTTTTTAAATAATATTTAATCAATTAATTTGAAGCGTAGAAATCTTTCTTAAATCGCGCCCCCCCCCCCCCCCCCCC
>CABFVZ010000529.1:190310-221524 GCA_902151445.1 Timema monikensis
GGGGGGGGGGGGTAGAAGGGGATTTCTCCCTCTATACAAGTACAATCCGATTTAATTTTTATTTTATATTTATAAAAGTAAAAGAAGACTGGTTATTTAACTCGGTGATAGAGCATAGTTGCTAAGATAAAGGTCACGAGTTAAATTCCCAAGTCCTGATCTAATTTTTAAATTAACGTATTAAACTATAAAAATTAACAAAGCAATCTTCAAATATTTATACGTCAAGTTATGCGAAAGTCACTTTTGATACATAAAATAAAAAATAAAATATAAAATTACATAAATAATATAATAAAATGTTATTAATGCTGACCGCAAAAAATATATTTAAATTTTCCGTAAGTTCCCTACTACCAGAATCCCTATGGTAGATCTACCAATCAGCGTCATTGATTTTGTTTTGTTCCGCGTCTTACTACTCTCTATACGCATTTAATTACACTGTAGAGGTATGGGAAGGAAAGTAGAATTTAGAGGACAATTTGCAAGGAGGAACAGTGGGATAAAATTTATGGCGGGGAGAGAGGGGGGGCGGAATAATATTTTCACACCTGGATGAGATTTTAGACATTTAAGAGGGGAATGAATGTAGGTGGCGCGACAAAAAGGTCGGTGTTTATGCAGTTAGTATATCAAAACTTTTTTTTGTTCAAAATAAATAAAGCATTTCTCCAGTAGAAACATCAGAGTTTGATTTTCTTCACACGGTGATATCAACGATTCATGAATATCTATAATGATTATAACAATTTTAGTTGACATACTTTTTAAATGAAGAGAAAAAGCAGTCAGTAAATTCTATGACAACCTCAACAGATATTTAAAAAAACTGTTGATATCACCATGTTAATTAAATTGAACTCGATGGAGAAATATTTTATTTATTTGGCACAAAAAAAAATTGCTATTAGAAGTGAAAAAAACATGAACTTTTCTCGCGTCTCCTACAATCCTACCTTAATCTACTTGTTCCACCGGCGCAAGGGGTTTCAATTTTGAAATTGTGTATAGTACGTGTGATAAGTACAATGAAATACGTAGGTGAACTCGGTAGTACTGACGAAAGAAGAAGAGCTTCAAACTATGATTAACAAACAAATTAAAACCAGAAAACAGTGTGGAGTGAAAATATCGATAAGTCAAGGTAATGAGAATTTCCCAAAGAGAAGAACCATTCTCAACATTGCGCTGGGAAATCAGCAGATGGAGGATATGGAACAGTTCACACATTTAGGAAGATTAATTGCGACAGACTCGCACTGTATACGGGAGATAAAAAGTTAAAAATAGTGTTGGGTTCCAACAATATGTTGAACAGAATGTACACTCAAAATTGAAAATGTGCAGCTACAGAAATGTATAGTTGAAACTAGGAATAGTTCCAAGTTAGTAAGGCCGCCTAGCTTACGATTACATTCCTAGTCTTGAGACAATGTCATTTGTACTGACCATGTATATTCCAGTTAAGGATGAACGTCCAGTTCATGGCACGGAGTGGATGCAGGGACAAACTGACTGACTAGCAGGACAGATGTGTCCTGTATTTCATCAACGGATGTTGTTAAGCTAAATACCTCTGCTTGGTCTAAGAATATATTAGAGTTATGGTAGTATACCCAGGGACAGATGTCATGTATAGAACATCGTTTGTATACTTTTATATTTTTATACTCGCTTTGCTCGTTGGGGGTTAATCCTCCAAACCCCTACTGGGTTTTCTTTGCAAGTGGATGTAAACTAATGTAATTTCAGAGCCGTTGTTTGATAGGTCTTACCGTTTAGCCACAAGAGACCTCCTAAGAAAGGTCCACACAGACTTTAAAGTTACTCTGCCATTTTTTAATTTTTTTCGGGGTTTAAAAATTAAATTTTTTTAACTTTTTGGAATTTTACCGTTAGGAACAGGCTAGAAGCTATAAGTTCGCCAAATTTCAAGTTTCTAGCTCATCTCAAAGTGGGTAAACAATAATGTCAGCGAGTGATTCAGCCATGTGGCTTTGTAGTAGTATAATTATTCCATGTTATTAAACTAGTTAGTTATAGATTAGAAACACATCTCTCGTATTATTTAAATATGTGTGTGTGTGCTTCCATCCTCTATAAATCTGTTACCGGTAGTAACAATAGCCATAGTCTTAGGATTCGGCCAGACTGACAAGCGTGTAAGCGACTGGGCGACTGCGTGGCCAGACTGGCAAGCGTGTAAGCGACTGGGCGACTGCGTGGCCAGACTGGCGAGCGTGTAAGCGACTGGGCGACTGCGTGGCCAGACTGGCGAGCGTGTAAAGCGACTGGGCGACTGCGTGGCCAGACTGACAAGCGTGTAAGCGACTGGGCGACTGCGTGGCCAGACTGGCGAGCGAACGCGTGATTAGCAGATAGCTCTCTATAGTTGTTGACGAAAAGGAAAAGGTTTGAATCTTAGTTCAGTGAACTGAGGGTTGTTTTTTTGACAAGTGATTTATTGTTGCGGTTTTCCCATCCTCTATCCACGCTAATGATGATTCTTATTTGTAAAGAACTACTTTGATTATAACATTGAAGTATTTTAACATATCAGTTTTAGATATATATTTATATACATATATGTATGGTTTATGATCTTACCGATTAAATTAGGCCGTTAGTATTATTATTATTATTATTATTATTAGCACCGCGTCTTACTACCCGTTCGGGTTATACGCACTGACGCTAATGCGTAATGGTAGGGTGATTGTGAGATGAAATGAAGGACCTACAGTTTAACGTGGAATCCGAACCACGGTGGAGGCCTGGCATTCCCCACATTCACAAGATGTCTTGTCAGAGGTGAAGGAAGGGTTTGGTAATCAGATAAATCTTTGCCGGGACCGAGGATTGAACCCCGGCCGCCAGCATAGAAATCTGACACCTTACCCCTAGACCATAGGCCGTTAGTAGCAAGTGTGCTAAGCTTATCGATAATTATAATAAAATCAAATATCATGTAAAATTGATAAGTTTTTCCTAGCATGCAATAGAGCAACATACAATAATATTGTCTAGCTCCTGTAAACTAGACTGTTCCGGCTCAAGCGCGCGCGCTCGCCCGCCCAGTCTGGCCGTACCTTAAGGATACGTGCATGTCGAGGAGCTCGCACATGCTCGGTATGCACAGGCTGTTTTATGAGCTATGGGCGAAGATAGGAGTGACGAGTGATGTGTGTGCCCCTCCACATGGACACACCCTTTAAGGCTTATTTCAGCCAGAAGAGGATGTTACAGACTAGCAAACTGGACCTGGATATATGAGGAAGAGACTTGTGAAGCTAGGCATATGGAACATCACTCTGAATGGAGTTTAAACATGGAAACAGTGAAAATAGGGGAATAAATATCTGTAAGGAAGTAAGATGAAGTCTCAGGATATAAAATAAGGCCTGCTAAAAGAACATACTGGAGGACTCAATTTTCATAATGAAACGGACCCGTCAAAAGAAAGAGAATAACTAATAACTAGAGCAGGCAGATCTTACATTTTGTAGATTAATAACGAGTATAATATCCGCTCTCATGTAACCACATAACAAATAATGCGATTTTATTCTGTGGCATCAATTTGGGTAACTTTGGTCATGATGCATCTGTAATTGTTTATGTCAGCGTGTAAAGTATTTGCTTGAAAAAACCCACTAACGATAACGAGTATGTACAGTCCAATTATAATATAAGGGCCTAATCTGACAGCTAAAAATTATTGATGTAATATCAAATATTAATTCACCAAGTAATGTGATCTGTAGCTGTCACTATTGATACATATCATCTATACATATAAATAACACTAATAGGTCCTACTATAGTAAAATGATACCAATATTGACAGAAACAAAACTTTTAGAAAATAGAAATCTTTCTTATATTATTTTCAGACTGTATATGGTACAGTATAGAATCATAAAATAAAGGCACTTAAGAAACTAAACATTCCTCAAATAGTGACTACATTCAATTTATATATACTCGTACATAAGAGTTAATATCTACCTTATTCTAAGTGTTTCTAATTTCACCTAGATATCGCAAGAGGTTACTGCTGAATTTAGAGTCACATTCTGAAGTTCCCAAGAGCGAAAGCCTAAATAAACTTCACATACAATTTTTTGTTATTATTGCGTTGAAGGTTGTAATTCAATTTTAAATCCACATTTTGCAGTATTTACCGAAATATTTTCCTAAATCGTTACTGAAATGAACGCCAACAAGACTTTAATAATAAGTATTTACTTTAGTTAGAATTGTGTGAATGGCCTATATGATTAGATTTCAAAACCAAGGTTTATTTTATTTATAAGGTACTACTGCAGATAAAAATGTATCCCATACTCCTATCGGATAAAATTGGAATTTCCAAAGAGAAGACAATAAAAAAAGTTTCTCACAAAGTATAACAAAAAAAAAAGCCCCACATGAAAGTGGCAGTAACAAACCACAAATTAAAAAAAGAGGGGAAAAAATAAATACATTTGACTAAAGAGAAATTTTATTTTGCGAAGGGTGAAGTTATATGTCAAAGGATAATAATTTAACAGGAAATAAAAAAAAAATTGAGTTCAATTTTTTTGTTTTGTTTTATTTCATCATTCTGAACACACATTGTTACAGCCTTGAAGAAACAAAAGTACCCTAGGTCTCAGCGATGAAAACACATTCATAGCTGAGGGTGAAAAAACACATTCTCGTGTAAATATTGTTGTTGGCGAGTTCACCTTGCGATAGCAGACAATATTGCGCGAGCAAGCGTAGATTGAGAGGTGTTCGCCGTTCATGTGATACATAGAAGAGGGGAGAAAATTGAAAGTGAGAACACAGGAGACGGGAGAGAGGAAGAGAGACAATAAACTAGATAGAATGAAATCAGATTTAGAATTTACAACAAGAAAAAATGTTTTAGTATACTCCATTCGTGGTTAGAATTACTCTCTGAAAGGTCTTTTTTCCTACCAATATCCTACTATATAACAGATTTCTGGTAGGAAAAAAGTACTTAATTTCAAAACAAATTGCTCGAAACTACCCAATACAAATGTCACAACACAATTTTAAATATTTTCTCCTTTCAGTCTTATTATAGTTTGATTAAATCTTCAAAAATCAAATATAAGTAAACTTCCTCTTATTAGGATTTTCCTTATAAAAATAAACATTTTATTTATATGATATTTATTATGAATAAAATTTATTTTAAAATAAAAAAATAGTCAAAAATTGGTCATTATCAAACCAGGCCTACATTCAAATGATATTTTTTTTATAAGAAGGGATACACTTTCTTAATTATCAACTAAA
This sequence comes from Timema monikensis, assembly GCA_902151445.1. Taxonomy (NCBI): domain Eukaryota; kingdom Metazoa; phylum Arthropoda; class Insecta; order Phasmatodea; family Timematidae; genus Timema; species Timema monikensis. The sequence goes on from CABFVZ010000529.1 coordinate 195,624, forward strand.
ATACTTACCAGATACTAATTTTTAATTAAAACGTTAAAGCTACTTCCGAAACTTGAGTATTACTACAATTTTCTGGACATAATACATAACATAACATAACATACCATACATAACATATATAACATACATACCATACATAAGATACATACATACCATACATAAGATACATACATACCATACATAAGATACATACATACCATACATAAGATACATACTATACACAAGATACATAAATACCATACATAAGATACATACATACCATACATAAGATACATACATACCATACATAACATACATACCATACATAAGATACATACATACCATACATAAGATACATACATACCATACATAAGATACATACATACCATACATAACATACATACATACACACACGGTATAAAACCAGAGATATCTGGAAAATATTAAAGAGAAAATTTACAGATAACAGTTAAGAGAGAAAAACATTACCTGTACTGTTAAAAAAATATTTAAAAAACATCATAAAGAGACCTACAAATTCGGCAAAGAAAATGAATTAACTGCATACACAAATAGTATATAGTAAAGAAATACAGTAAAATGAAATTGAAAAATATATTGTAAGTAGATGTAAAGTTGAATATATATATGGTATACATTAATAAACGAAAAATATGAGCTAATACTGTTGAAATGGCGAGAGTGACATAAAATGATGAATAGAGGCATGGAAAATAGCTTTGAAGAAATAATACAAGTGGATACCTCACGAAACCATATAATGAGATTCTATTTGAAACGAGTTTGTTAAAACCATTGGCATTTTCTTGTTTACTTTATAGAGTGCTTGTTATTGTATTTCGATGTTTGATTCACAGGAGTAATTCTACAAAATTGCTACAAACACTAGAGTATTATATTATACATTTGCAACGTAATACCCACACTGAGGTGATTCAATATAATAAATATATGACTCAGTGTCACCTTGATACTGGCTGGTGAATTCAAAATTATTTATCCCTAGAGTATTAGCGTAATTAGTGCATATGCGTATAACCTAGACAGGTAGTAGTAAGATGTGGAGCTAGAAAGAAAAGAAATATATGTATTTACGTCAAATTATGTAATCAACAGCTTTCACTTTTCAAAAGTAATATATCGATGATTCTGAAATAATATTAATAATAAATAAAATGTCATCAATGTTGTCAGCAAAATAAAAAAAAACGGTGAATTAATTAAAGTTTCTTCCTGCCTAAATTCTATAGTTTACAATAATATTTCACACATTATTAGTTTAATAGGTCTGAGTCACAAATAAAACTGCAAGTGAAATTTCAGTTGTTACTAAAATTTATAAAACTTGTCTAATGTTAATTAAATTACTCACTACTATTTTCAAGAAAATTCAGGGATATACTAGACCCCCAAAATGCTACAATCTGAAAGNTTAATTCTAAAACACAATTTTTAAATTATTATTTGCATAAGCCTGATTGAAGCAAATTCTAATGAAAACCTATCAGGCGTCTCCCGAAGAGGATTTCAATAGGGATGACATCGATCTCATAATACTTTGAATTTAATGAGATTTTGAAATGTAGAGAGAGCTCACAACTTTTCCTCTTTATTTTGTCACCATCGCAGTCTACAGGATGGTTTAATTCATTGCGGCTAACTGGCAACAGTGCCAGCATCCCAGTTTAAGGGGGCCACTTAGATATATTCCATTCACGGTAGGAATTACTCTCTGAAAGGTCTTTTTTCCTACCAATATCCTACTATTTAATAGATTTATGGTAGGGAAAAAGGCCTTTCAGAAGTCAATTCCTACCGTGAACAGACATTAGCCGTCATATCTACAATCAAGTTAAATATTGACAATACCTTAAACGGTACAAAAGTTTAATATTTACTGAAATGAACGTGTAAACTTAAGGTAAGTAGTGTAGGGGCGCGCGCGCGCACGCACGCACGCACGCACGCACGCACACACACACACACACACATATATATATATAGATATATATAGATCATAATTTTAAAGATTTTTTTAAATGTAAATATAACACACAGTACTCCTAAAATTAATTCATTTTCGAGTTTATATTATGAATGTGTTTTAATAGATTATGGTTTAAATATTTATCTTATTGGTAAATTTATATTTAATGATTTAAAAAATAATAATAAATGCCTAAACTTTTTCCGAAAATGGGCATACTTTTTTTAAAAATTTGAGAAACATATTTTTTTCTACTGATAGATTATCATCTAATCTTTTTTTTTGTACTATAATAAGAGTTTATTTCATATATAGTAAAAATTATACAATCATTATAATGATTTAAAAAAATTAAAAGACTAATGCCTAGTAATATATTTATTATAATATAGATGATTATTAAAATTTATGTTACTAGCTACATATGTACTTCTATTAATATATATATAATGTATACATTCTAGTTATACTCCTATGTACTAATTGCTCAAATGTATAAGGGATGAGGAAGGTTGGATTTAGAGGATGTGTACCCGAATTACACAACTTATTATTTTCTGTCTTTTTTTTGTATTTTTAAAGAAGATTTGTGTTAATAAATTGTTCCAACTCGGGCCTAAACTAAGATGTATACTATATGGGGGGGGAGGGGGGGGAGTCATTTGTGGAAAAATCAGCTTTTACGAGGCCGCAGGTTGTAATTTTCTTTAGTGATAATAATAGTATACCACACCTGTGGTCTCTTGAGTTCCTCTTTATAGATCCAGAGGTCCTGGGTTCGATCCCAAACGTTTCCAGATTTTTTTCTGTGAAGCTATGGCTCTGGAACGGTGTCGAATCATCCCCGTGAATACAAATTAAAAAGTAGCATCTCAGGTTTAGAAAAATTGAGATTAATTGCAAGAGGGTTCGTTGAACTGATCATATGATACCCTCTATCCGCATAAGTTGGCACTATCTTTACTAACAAACGGTGGCCACTCGGTCAGTATGGCTCGATTGTGGGCTGATAACACGGAGTGATTTTTTTTTAGTTAGAGGCTAGTAAAATAAGAATTAAGTCCAAGCACTATGGGAAGACTCTTTAACAAAACAAAACAAAAAAACAAAACAAAAAAAGGATGGCGAATGCCACGCGGCTCTATTATTAATTATGTCCCTGCCTTGCAAAGTGTTGAATCTGCAATCTACCTTTCTCCCCTTGTACAATTTTCTCTTTCCTTTACTAATACCTCTCTTCTTCCTTCACGCCCCTACCCTCTCCCCTAACATACACAAGAAGGGTAAGACTCCCTCTACCCCCATATCGATTGCCCTAACAGGGGATGGGACTACGTGGCCCTCGCGTGCCTTTATAAACTTCTCACATTTACCTTTCCTTCTGAGAACCAGCCATTTTCTTCCACCCACCCCCTTTTCTGCAAACTTCTGACTTCCTGTCTAGCGGAGTTGCCTTCCGCCGCAAGAGGAGGCGAAATTAGAGGGGAGAAATAGGGGTGGGCTTACTTTAGCTTTGTTACAAGATGTGTATAAAATTATGCCTCGAAAAATTAGTAACTGAAAATTCTTAGGTTACCGAAAAAAAATAATGAGTTAATATTAAATAAATTTAAAAAAAAAATCCAGTGTTTAACAGAGTGATTACGTAAGTTTGCGTGATGTGCCACAGTGAATTTTGGACTGGACAATTTTGTTGAGAAAAAAATATAGAAAAATAGTTCAATTCTATTGATGTAAGCAAGTAGAATAAATTAAGGTTATTAAAAAAAAAAGGAGAAATAAAATAATGTGACCATCCTTCGATGCTAGTTTGAATTACTGGCTTTATAACTACAGTAGGATGACGTTGGAGTTTCGGGAGAGGTATATGGGGGAATTTGTCACGTATGTGTGTAAAGCCCTTAATATTTTAGTTGGAAGAGCGCTGAATTTTTAGCTTCAGGGCTCACATCTCATTAATACATTTTACAAATATATTACTTGTTAGTATATTTATTTAACTATAAGGAAAACGTGTTACGTAATACTTTGAAGTTGTTTAAAATATTACGTAATTAATTAATTGTGCATTCGGTGACCTGGTGGTCTAGGGGTAAGGTGTCAGACTTCTGTGCTGGCGGCCGGGGTTCAATCCTCGGTCCCGGCACAGATTTATCTGATTACCAAACCCTTCCTTCACCTCTGACAAGACTTCTTGTGAATGTGGGGAATGCCAGGCCTCCACCGTGGTTCGTATCCCACGTTAAACTGTAGGTACTTCATTTCATCTCACAATCACCCTACCATTACACATTAGCGTAAGTGCGTATAACCCGAACGGGTAGTAAGACGCGGTGTTAATAATTAATTGTACATTCAGTAATGTGTAGCTCTAGTCACAGGAACAAGAAATTATGTTAAAGGCGTGAGAATGACAATCCTACAAATATAGATATTTAAATCGTGGAGAGATTCCCCGAGTTCTAACCAAATAATTTTCACAGTAAAAAAAAAGGCTTTTCCACGAGGCTGTGTCTAAAACGTTCAAATTTCAAAAATGTTAATTAATAAATGAATTAAAATAAGTAGTTAATTACATGCAAAAGTTAAATAAATTATAGTGACTTCAGGAAAGTATGTGTAAACTTTATAGAGATATCCTCAATGAAAAGCGTAGTTGAAATTTCCAAAACAGAAAAATGATAAGTGGCAACATTCAATAATGATATATACACCGTTCTTAAGTTGGGTACAAAAACCATAGATACAAACTCTGNTTTTCGCACACTGGTGTTATTTCATCATGTACTGTAATAAAGTTTTTTTTTTACTCTGAATTTGTCATAAAAAAGGCTGAGATTTAAATTGTTTTTAACAATTATAAGTAGCTGTATTAAATATAATGGCAGTTCAGTAAGCAGCACTTTATTGCTATAATTATTTGTTTATTTACCAATGCGTCTTACTACCCGTTCAGGTTATACGCTTAATTACTAATTACACTAATGGGTTAGGAATTGGGAATTTTGTAATCAGATGAGGTGAGCCAGCATTTGCGTGAAGGCAGAGTGGAAAACCATTTAGTAAAAACCACCCCCAGTTCACCCGAGCGAGATTTTAACCTTGATCTCCCCGTCCTCGGCGGTCTAGCTCAACACGAAACTAGCACGTTAGCTAACTACGAAACCATGGCGGTTAGTTCAAATATTAATGTTATATCTTCTATAATAATACAATGAAGCGTTGATCTGTCTGTCCTGAGCATTATGCAATATCTACCCCACGCAGAGGGCTGAAATTTAAATATAAGTAGCACCGTTGCCTGGACATGTGCACCTTGAAGCAGGAATTTTTTAATCTCGACTACATATTTTAATTAATTAAAAACCGATTTGAAAGCAATAAAATAAATGTTTTTTTTTATCTATTTGTTTAAACAAAGCAAAACGTTGCCCGAAGTAATAATGCAATAAATTACGCGGTTATCCCGAGCAACGCCTTGTACTTCTGCTAGTTATTAAATATTAATATTCTCTCTGGTCAGTCGTCTTGTCTGCATATCGGTTGTGAATTTCTTTTTAAATCAATTGATGTTAAATACTGTCATCTTTTGACATATGAAAAAAGATTACATTAGGTATCAATGCGACGATTGTAAATCAATTAAACTGTCATTAAAATACTTTATCTATCGTTTTTTTTAAGTGTGATATCGGAAACGGAACTTTTGTATAACTAGTGCATAATATGTTAATTTTATACAAACAAAACTCTGATTTACATAATATAAGAAAGTGTAGAATTATCAACCAGATCACTGATCTGACGTCCAAAGAGGATTTTTACCAACTAACTCCGACCTGTAGGGAACAAGAGTTAAAGGAGCGTATTTTTGCATTTTCGAATCAAAACTTTGTTTGGCCAAATTAAATAAAATATTTCTCTAGTACAAACATAAGAATTTAATTTTCTTCGAGTGGTGATATCAAGAACTCTTGAATATCTGTCAAGGGTGTCCTGAAATTTAATGACAACTTTTAATCTTCATTTTAAAAAGTTTGTCATCTAATGCCGCTATGCTCATGAAAGATAATCAAGAACTGTTGATATCACCGTGAGAAGAAAATTAAACTCTGTTTCTACCGGAGCAATATTTTGATTATTTTTCTAAAAAAAAATTGTTTTCGCCATTCCATCCTAACCTTAAATCAGTTACATAACTTTGTGGCATGACATCTCATTAATATTGATTGACCCCCTTTATTTCGTCAAATGGTGAACGTTATAATCGTTACTTTCCGTCATGGTCGTAGCACCCCGAGCAAGAGCCAACCTTTTTGGACATAAATAGATAAAGTTCTTCCATTTGCTTCAGTGCATCTTCGGGGGGAAAAAAATAAAAGGAACTGCATGTAATCCACTTGTTTCGAAAATTACTGCTGTCTCCGGATTTCCCAGAGGAAGTACATGACCCAATTTTGTAAAAAAAAAAAAAGTTTTTCTCCCACTGTGGTATACGTACCCCACGAACGACGTACAAATTGGTTTTATTGATCATCAAATATGTTTTGATATTTATAATTCTGATACCCACTTCGATGGCCTCATGATCTATCGCGCTACTCCTATGTTAGAACTAGACCGTAGATAACGGTGAAATCTGGGTTAGAATCCCGTCCACATGTAGAGAGGCTGGTGTTCTCTAAATAGTTTTCCACTCTTCAGCCACGCAAATGGGGCACCTTTCCTCTAATCTCAACCTTCCTCATATCCACCCCAATAAGTGTGATCAAAGTGCGCGTAGCCCGGACGAGTAATAAAACAAGGTGCCAAAAATAATTGTACACAACATCCAGTTCATCCACGGGATCACACCAATTAACTAAAGGATACAAGATGGGAGAGTAGTTAATAATAAATTGAATCACATTTGCATGGGGTAAAATTTGGAAACAATTTAGAATAAAACACCTCATTACACCCAGCCGGAATTAAAGACCCGACGAGCTGTTCTAAATAATAACAGACAATAACCCGCTTCGGTGGCCGTATGGTTTAAGAAGCCGTTACTCTTGCAATAGACTACGAGGAGAACGAGGTTAGAATACAGCTCGGGTGTACTGAGAATTATTTTCCAAAATTGTTTTACAGTCTCCCGCCAAAAAATGTGAATATAATTCCACTAAATCCAACCCTCCTTATCCCTAGTACGTTAGTGAAACAAGTTATATGCGTAAGACTCAAACGGGTAGTAAGACACAGTGCTAAAATAACAACTGACAACTTATTTTGGTGCTCTCACCGGTGCGGGTAATTGTGTGTTTAGCTATCAATATTTCAGGGCATTTAATTTTGAATTTTAAATAAAGTATATAGCAATGTAAACGCGGAGAACAGAAGGATAAAAATAAATAAATTCCCCTACCCGTGTTTATACTTTACACGGACAATCCTTGTTTAGTTTAACTTCACAAAGCTTTGAGGAAGTGTACAGTGCATTCCTTGCAGAGTAACGTCGTTTGCAAGGGCTTTGTCAAAAACGAGATACACTTTTTTTTTTATCATCGTCCCCTTTTGACCGAACAAAAAGTTTATTTTACTCCCGGTGTTTACAGCAATGAAAGTCAACATTAGAGGAAGAGTGGCACAGATACCTTGGAACGAACGTCCCCTACTGCCACATACACTTCCTCGACAAGAGTACTTATTACATCAATGGTCGCATGGTCTGAGGTAGTGTTTTATTAAAAATGTTGAAATATAAGGCCCATCAAACGGAAGCTATGTTCAATGGGGAGACCCCCAGTGTAGTGGGAGTAGGTTAGTAAATTAATGCAAGTAAACACATGTTTAAGAAATTTCATTTTGAGACTATACATATAAGGCAAAAGTTAATTTATTAAATGAAATGTTGTACAAAAAAAATCATACAATTAAAATTAATTAATCGGAGATAGATTTTTGATTATTTTAACATCTAACATTTTTTTCTTATATATATAAATAGATAATCAGATTTGTTAACTTGAGATTGGTTCACTCTTCCTTTTATATTTGACTTGTGTCTACCGAGGAAAGAAATAGATCATATAAGTGGATATTTCATGTTAATCATGTTCAAATTTAATCTTTTGAATTAAAAAATTTTGTATTATATTTTATCAATATTCTTCAATCTAGCTTTGTAGCAAAACTTCCTGAGATACTGCGGACCACACTTTGAGAAACATTACTCGAATGCGTCACACTAGCAATAAATTGGACTGCTGAGGGCTGTGATGATGAGGTTAGAATCCTAATCGGCTGAAGGTGGAATGGAGGGGAGGGGTGACGCGAGAAAAAGATATTTTTCCAGTTTTTTTTATAAAAAAGCTTTTTTCTTTATGCCAAAATAAAACAAATCTTGCTCCAATATATAGTTTAAGTTTCTTCACTTGAGGTGTTATCAACTATTTGAATTTCTGTCACGAACATAGCAGTATTTGAAGAGAATTTTTTTAAATTAAGAGAAAAAGTTATTAAATTCCAGGACACCCTTGACATATAGTCAAGAAATGTTGAGGTCAACATGCGAAGAAAATTAAATTCTATAGTTTATTGGAACAATATTTTATTTATTTTTTGCAAAAATACTAGCTTTTTCTCGCATCCCGTTCCATCTCACCTTAACTAAAGATTCTTAACCTGACTCTCGTCTCGCAAATGCGGATATTCTGCCTCTAAAATGGTGTCTACTTTGTTTGTATAGATATACTGATAGTCCTAATGGGTGGTAAGACTTGGTGCACACACACCAAAAAAAGTATTTGTGGTCGTTAAACGCAAGATTCTTTAAGACTAGGCTACTTTATCTCAGGTTTAGAACCCACACCAATGGTCACGCGATGTAAGCAGTCAGGCTTGTAAAATACTGAACACCTGCAACATGATAGCTGAGGTTAGAATCCCTGGTGGGTGCAATGGGTGTTAAGTTTTCCATCCATGTTCTATCACACTAGTTTCCACACTTTATTGCTAAAGCTACTAAAGCTACTCTCTCCAACTTTGCAGTTAATAGCCCTAGTGTTCAACGCATTAGTATAAAGTCAATCATTAGTACCTCATCTTACTACCCGTTCGGGCTATACGCACTTACGCTAATGTGTAATGGTAGGGTGATTGTGAGATGAAATGGAGGACCTACAGTTTAAACGTAGGATCCGAACCACGGTGGAGGGCCTGGCATTCCACACATTCACAAGTTGTGATTAATACAAGTCTTGTCAGAGGTGAAGGATGGGTTTGGTAATCAGATAAATCTTTGCCGGGACCAAGGATTGAACCCCGGCCCCCCAGCACAGAAGTCTGACATCTTACTACTAGACCACCAGGTCACCATGAAATAATAGAAAGGAGCATGCACTTTTATTATCACGTACATAATACGAGAAAATATTCTCTCCAATGTATCCAGTCAAGATTCGAACTTAAAATCCCAATCGAACTCGCTGTCGCTTAGCCAACAAATCTATACTTATAAAACAACATGTCCTGACTGATTGACTGATTCATCATCGCCGAGCGCAAACTATCAAGGCTACAAGCATGAAATTCGGACTGTATATTCATTTTGTTATGTAGGCACCCACTAAGAAAGGATTTTAGAAAATTCCACCACAAAGGGGTCGAAATAGGGGATGATAATATGTATGATAATATGTATGAAAGTCCGTCATTTTGAAAGTTACATAAACAAAATTTTGTATTTCGGTTATTGACGTAAAACAAATAAATACGTGTTTCAGGAATTTTGGAAATTTTATTTAATAAGGGATGAAAAAGGGGGTGAAAGTTAGTATCGGACTTGCATTATTTTTGATCTGAGGTCAAATTATGGTCATCAACGTAACGTAATATTTTAAATTAATCTGTAAATGCATATGTATATTTTCGTATTTGTATATAATCAACTTCCACGCGAGCAAAGCCGCGGGCAACAGCTATCTAGTTTTGTTATAAAAATATAGAGACGTTTCATCTTTGTTATTTAAAAATTAAATGTTTTGAGAACTGTTTCTTGATACCCGTTCGGGATACACGTCCGAGTTGAGTTTAAAGGAAATTTACCCACATTTGCGTAGAGGAAGATTGGGAAACCTAAGGGGTAAAAAACCTCGGTACACCTGAACGGGATTCGAAACACGATTTCTCCGTCATTGGCAGTCCAATCTATTGCTAAAGTCACGCCTTAGGCCTTGTGGTCACCCAAAAGGGTGCAAGAGTAGTAGATTTGGTACTTAAAAAAATGTGTAGTTTTAAAAGTTGTTTTACTTGATGAATGGTAAAATAATAGACTAATCAGTGTGTACTGCAGAATCTTGTTTCAGGTAATTAGTTTTTATAACTATTCTTGGAAAGTCTTAAGCTATTATTTCATAACTGACAAGTGTTTAAAGTTTTCTTTGATAACTTCGATGAGAAATGTTATCTTCATTGTTATTAAATTTGAGACTCATTCTAGTTATGAGAAAGTACGGTTTAAATACTTTTTAACTTCTTGGGAAAGTGGATTGGTTTACTTTAACCTATTACGAGTATATACTCTTGCCTTTATTTTCAATTTACGTAAAACTTTTGCTGTATTAACAAAGGCATATATATACATATGCAAAATATTCAAAATTCATTATATTTAAAGCGCAGCGGAGCATTTCCAAAACTATAAAGGGCAAGAGGTTCTCAATGGGGTGCCAAAAGGTTTATTTAATTTCGTTTCTCAAACGATTAGTCTTTTAAGAAGAAAACAAAAAAAAAATATTGCAGGACAAGTAAATACAAATTATGTTAGAATTGCAAACGAATTTATTACTTTTTTACCCTCTAGAAAAATAAAAAATAAGCACCAAAATCACAAAAAAAAAGGGTAGCACATTTTATGAGTTTGAAAATCTCTGTGCCAGCTGTGTAATAAGACACAACGAAACAATAATAATTTAACTATTAATTAGTACCACACGCGTGGCCTGTAGACCTATTAAATGGCCTCCTTTTAATTGCTAGTCAAATTTCTTGTCTCAATAAATTTTCAATTCGATATACTGAAATAAGGGTACCGGAGTTCAATTCCCAGAATGACCAAACAATTTGTCTTTGAATAATATGACAGTGACAGTAATGAATTTAAACGTATGATGATTGTTTTCCAAACAGGAAAGAAATATATAATAATTACTGTCGATGTAGATAGCTCACAATATATGTTTATTTGGGATTTCACTTTTCCGATTATTAATCAACTTATATGACACTCAAATTAAATTATTTCGTAGCTAATCTTCTGGGCCGTGCACGCCACAGGTGGTTTTTCCCATCCTTTATCAACGCGAATGCGGCATCAATTCTTCTAAAAAAACTTTCTTCATTCGTATTCATTTGTAAGACATTTAGTATTTCCACCTCATCTCACAACCAGTTCTAACTATACCCATACTCCCCATTCACAAACGATTTGGTTGTCCACCGATTTTTTCCTTCCTCTTATTTCAAACGGTTTAAGGTAGCTCGTATTTAGTATATCAGATTATAATAAATTATTTGGTGACTCAAGACTTATTTTACATAATCATTATTTTGTTTTTATTAAATTATTTTTAATTATATAGATTGGAAGGAAAGAGTAAAAAAAATTGTTTGGTAAAAATTACACTTTTTACATCTAGCCAGTATTCGAACCTTGACTATCTCCATCACTTACAAGCCAAACTAGATCAGAATGACAATCAGTTCGCGTACCTAAATATGAAAAGGAGCGTTAATTATTTTTTTATGTTGAAATTAACCTTCATTTAATTTGTCAAATATAACATCGAAAGAAAAAATGTATATGACATAGTCTGGTAAGTTGAAGTAGATTAATGTGTTGTTTTTTTCTATGTAGGTGGTAATGAATTAAACTCCACCTACTACAGGAGTGTAGGTAACCGACAACTTGCAAAAAACTATCAGATACAGGCCTACTCTTATGTATCCATTCGCCAAACCATTTAATCTGCCAGACCAGTTGTAACTTTTGACAGACAAAAAACATTCACAACAATTTGTTTTTCAGACTTCTGTGCTAGCGGCCGGGGTTCAATCCTCGGTCCCGGCACAGATTTATCTGATTTCCAAACCCTTCCTAAACCTCTGACAAGACATCTTGTGAATGTGTGGAATGCCAGGTCACCACCGTGGTTCGGATTCCACGTTAAACTGTAGGTCCTTCATTTCATCTCACAATCACCCTACCATTACACATTAGCGTAAGTGCGTATAACCCGAACGGGTAGTAAGACGCCGTGTTAATAATAATTTGTTTTTAATTACATTTTTTTTGACAGTTTTTTTTACATCTTCTGTCTAACTGTCAGTTACCAACACTCCTATGGCAAATTGAATCTAGCTAGCGAACACTTAGTGCCGCTCTGACGCAATTTTCTTAACGGTAATTGAACAAGGGAATTTCTGCCACTATCTATTCCTAAATGTTCTCTTTGGCTCGGCGGAATTATAACGTGGCTGTTCAAGGCCCCTATCTCGCAAGAGATAGTATTCAAGTATAGCAGGGGTAGGAAGGAAGGGGACCGTTTAGATAGCTTGAATTAGAGTATAATTAGGAACTTTGGTGGAACATGTTTTCCTCCAACAATGACACTACTCCCTTCAGTGTCTGAATGGTCTAAGACAGGAGTAGTAATTTGGTCGATAGTGATCGACCTGGACTATCTTGAGGGAATTTTCAATCGATCGTTCAAGAAAACTACATAGTTATTTGCCGAAGATGGGGAGATCAAGGTTTGAATCTGGCTTCGGTGAACTGGGAGTGGTTTTTCCTAAATGGGTTCCCACTCTCCCTCCACGCAAATGCGGGTTCACTTTCTCTATATTCAACCTTACCGATTCCCAGCCCATTAGCGTAAATAGTACATAAGCGTATAACCCGAACGGGTAGTAAGACGCGGTGCTAAGTATTTATTTACATAGTCATTTATATGTCGAACTTTTTAGTCTTTTAAGCTCTTAAAAATATCAAGTAAACTACTTATTTATTATAATAATATTTGAGTATGACCAACATTACCTTGATCGATTATAATAGGTAATGTACTATAAAATATTTTATCAGAAACACAACCAATTAGTAACCAAGTGACTTGAGCGGAGGTTTTTTTTTTGTCTGTTTTATTAGAATCAATGCTTCGTTAATTACTTAGCTAGGTATTTCCCCTATTAACTAATGGTCAGATCCTAACATGAAGTTGCGATGGCTTTGCTTTTATCGATTATCGATGGAGGGCAGTTTGGCCAATAAAACACCTTTGTCTTGCTTTTGTGAAACCACAAAATAATTTCGTAACATTGCGGAAATGGTTTTTGTATTATTGGCGTAGAAGGTTATTAATATATATAAACTGATTTGATATATTTTATATTAGATTATCATAAATAGCTGGTGACTTAGAATTTATTTAACATAATTATTATTTTGTATTTTCTTAAATTATTTTTAACCTTGAAGCCTTAATATTAAAAGTAGAGCGTTTTGTCCCTATATGATTTACTTTATATACCTTAGTAAATATTCTTAATACTCACAAAATATATTACATTAGTACTTTTTCTCATTAAACAAAAATACTTTTATGCATCAAAACTTGGCCTAATGTCGTTTTAACACTTTTATATGCTAGTATGATTCATAAGTCTAGAATTCCATCGTTACCAGTTATATAAGATTTTGTTTAGTTCTAGAAGGTTTCCTTGAGTGAATTACATCTTGGAAATGGTTTCAGAGTTAAATTTTTGATAAAGTTGATATATGTTTCAAATACTCGTATTTCAGATATTTGTAATGTAATTTTTTATGTTTTATAGAAAATCGGAGATATTGTAGAGGCAAGCTAATAAAGATCCATACATTTTAGTACTTTTATGGTTTATGAACAATAAATACCAACAAATATGTAACTCCCATTTAACAGTGAAAAAAAGGCAAGTAAAAACTATACGGCAAAAATAGAACGCTATATTGTACTAACCTTTTATTATTTTATTATTATTATTATTATTACTAGCATCGCATCTTACTACCGTTCGGGTTGTACGCACTTACGTTAATGTGTAATAGTAAGGTGATTGTGAGATGAAATGAAGGACCTACAGTTTAACGTGGAATACGAACCATGGTGGAGGCCTGGCATTCCCCACATTCACAAGTTGTGATTAATACAAGTCTTGTCAGAGGTGAAGGAAGGGTTTGGGTAATCAGATAAATCTGTGCTGGGACCGAGGATTGAACGCCAGACCCCAGCACAGAAGTCCGACACCTTACCCCTAGACCAACAGGTCACCCTTTTATTGTAAAACGAACTGATATTCTAAACACTAAATTGTGTGCCAATTCAAATAGTGAGGAATATCTATAAATGGGAAGTTCAAGGGCCTAAGAACACATTAGCATTCATAGCATAAGTAGATTTTTTTATAATTACAAATAATACTAAGGTGATACTCCTAGTTTCTGATCAAGCGACCCTATATTAGAGAATTAAACAGGTCAATATCCTATCCACCAACAATTTGCGTGGTTAATTATATACATGAGCGTGTTGGCAATCGGTTCGATCAACGCGAGTTTGGGACGCAACTACCCGAGACTGACTAGTAAACAAGGTTCTCTCCAAAACCAATTAACAATTTAAAAAGTAATTAAATCAATTATTTATATTGGTTTTTTAAAAAAACCTCATCTTTTTAAATAAATTCACAAATTTTAGCTACACACAAAAACTCCCCATCAAAAACACACAATGAAATATTTATTGTCACTCAAATGAATAGGTAATTCAAATTAAATAGGTGTTTTCAAAAGAAACTATCTATTTGTATACAACTCAAATTTTTGTAATTTATTTCAACTAGTGTAAACTTTTGAGAATAATTTTCTTAAAATATTGATTTTAGTCAGGTAGTGTCCTAACTATGTATTGTTTTGAAATATTATATCTAAAGGTCGTTTTATGGACTCTAAATTATTTGTTTAAATGAAAAAAGAAATTAATCAAGTAATTTTATATTGTTAAAAATATTAAAGTTTGTTCAAACTACACACAATGATCGTGAGGTGTTTTTTTGGGGTGGGGATTGTCCACCCCATAGTTCCCGAGATAGTTTTGTTACACAGAAAGCATCAGTTTCACAACCAGAGTAATTTCCACCAGGACGGCAACCCGTCGCAACCAACATCATGTTTTATTAATAAGATTACTCCTACTACCGCAAATACTCTTAACTGAAATGTGTACCCTTCCACTGTTTCGTGAGTGAGTGGTAAGGGGGAGTATGGAGGGAGGAGGGGCTGGTAGGGGCGGTGGGAAGCGTAAAGGTGGCTCTCAAAATGTTGGCTTTCCTCGGACCATTGAAATTTTACTTCGGTTCAGTCTAAAATAAAAAGGGCCCTACTTTATAAGAAGTGCTTTGCAACTACTTAGCATTTTCTATAGGATCCCTTACGTTTTTGGTTGTGGTTTTTTTTTTTCACTTTTTATTTCAACATCATTTATAAACCTCAGCCTTTTTTCAGAGAACAATAACCTTTATTTAAAAGAATAGTTTCTATAGAAGTCCGACGGCTATTCAATAGAATTTGATAGAATTAGGCGACTTAATAAAAATTGACCACAGTTTTTTTTATCTAGGTCAAGTTATTGGTCTCTTAAATTATCGAACCCCACCCACTTTCTAAAAATATGTATATGGAATTAAAAATTTTTTTAAGACATTTCTAACCATATAAATTGTTTATTTAATCTGATTTTTAAATTTAAGCTTTCCAGATTATCTAGAAGTAGCTTGGGTTTTTCTTAAGACACACTAAATACCTTTTTTATAGATGTATTATAAAACATAAGTGGATTAATACAATTTTTATACATACATGTTGTTAATAATTGATATTTAACATTATACGGCTAGCTTAACTACGCTTATTTAAAGATTGGGGCCATATAATTAAAATTTTAAGTAACAGTATAGCAAGGTCAGCATGAGAAAAACAAGCTAATACAAGTTATATTTATTTGATGTCAAAGAGAGACTATGTATGAACAATGAAGATAAGTAGATATTGTGTCCGTAAATTTATTTATCTGTGAAAATAGGCCCCTATTTTTTTATTCTGAATAGCACCACTAACTTATATAATAGAGGAGATATTCCTGAAGGGGGTTGATACCCTTTTGGACTAAAATAACCTTACATTTTAAATCATATAACTTAAATCACAATAATCAAAATGTAAAATTAACAAATTTAAACGACGTTTCGTTCAAAATGTCTCAGTTCTGAGATTAAAGTAATTGATTAGAAACATAGATCGAGTCTTACTTGAACAAATAAACTAATATTGGAACAGAGTCCCAACAGAAAATGCTAAGCTAATTGAGAATAATTGAAGAAAGCAACGCTATGCAATTCAGTATTGGCTATATGAAAGGAGAAGTTCCGGGGATGAATTATTATGATTAGGGAAATTTTAATGTTCGATTATATCCACACGCCCATAACAGACTGTGACTTTAAATATGAGTGAAGAATTACCCTAAACACGGTATGATCTCTGGACAACCCATCTCAGTGGCGTAGTTGGCTAACGCGCTAGACATGTTGAGCTCGACTTCTGAGGACGGGGAGATCGAGGTTCGAATCTCGGTCGGGTGAACTGGGGGATGTTTTTCCTAAATGGTTTTCCACTCTCCCTCCACGAAAGTGCGGGTTCACTTCCTCTAATTCGACCTTCCCAATTCCTAATCCATTAGCGTAATTAGTACTTAAAGCGTATAACTCGAACGGGTAGTAAGACGCGGTGCTAATATTAATTAAATCTCTGGACAGCCTAGTGGTAGACCAGGTCACGGGTTCGATTCCGTGTTCAGGTGCCATCTTTCAATGTACTTAAATCTAAGTGAGAATTGTTCTAGTGGTTTCGAAGCGTCATAATTTCCATTCTTATAGGCAGTACTGCAGTATGAGGATATTCACCTTCAAGTCGGCAGAGTCCTAAACAATATCATTTGCCTATTAAGAAAAACATTCATTTATTATGTCGAATCTCAGTTTTAAATACAAATAAATCAACGTCTACTATATGTCGGGGAACGTATTAATTTCGATCTTGTTATTCTTTTATGATAAATTAAATTTCTGCAGTTTCTTTAAAACATTTATAAGAATAACACCATGGCTATCATCGAAATGATTTAAGGGGAGGTAGTGAGAAAGATATTTTAGAGGAAATTCATCCGCACTAGCGTGAAGAAGGACTGGGAGAAAATAGTAATTAATATTATGTGGAAAACTCCTCTAGAAAACATCAAACTGAGATTCGAACCGCGACCTCCTCTCCCCCCCTCCCCCAATGTGACCAGCAATCCAATATATTGCGTAGCTAACTCTCCTAGACTGTATGACCATGCCATTTGCTCTAGTTTTTAATTATATTTTAAATAAATATAGGTTTAAATTTACAGTTTTTAATCTTGCTTCGGTGGCCGCATGGTCCAGGCGTCACTCTCATAGTTGACTGAACTGCCAATTAGAGAGAGATCAGGGTTCGAATCCATACTAGGTGTATTAAGAGTGATTTTTTTTTTCCACCCTCCCTTCTCCTTTAAATTCAATCCTCATCCCTAACACATAATAGGCGTGACTCTTACTAACTGTTCATGTTATATGGACATGTAAGACACGGTCCTAAAATAGTTTTTAAAGAAATGATGATATTGTTTTCTTGACAGCGTCTCTGCGCGTCGCGGCGCTAAAACTCTAAGGTAAACTATTTCCTTCTTGCGCAAGCACCGGAAGAATAGAGCAATCGATGTCCCGGACGTTCTTGTGTGTTTTCCTTCCAGAGAAAATGAAGAGGGGGTGAGGGGGGGGGGGTTTCGCGGGTGATGGAAGACACTCCATCCCCATCAAGGGTACGAATTTTTACTTTCCTGGCTCCCCTCTCTCATCCAGCGTCCCCTCCCTCTCCACACTACTGCATCAATCAAGGTACCGAGACAAGGCCTTATGACAATGTTATTATTACTAAGGGTTAGGCTCATCTCGGACAGGCGCAACTTTGGTACTTCACGACAAGTCTGTTCTCTTTTTTTTTTGTTTTATCTATTTTTAGTTTTATCATATTCGGAAGTAGCGCGATTTATGTCGATGTTTGTGTCAAGTTTTCGAGACGTATGAACTACTAAAAGATGGCATGTTCCGTAGTGTCCATATCATATTTCAGTTTTCTAGGGGCGGTATGTAAGAACGTCAGTGAATGCTTGGTGGACCTATAGTGTGGTCCCGAGCACACTATAGCTCCATCTCTTAACCAATGATGACGCGAGCAAACCCACGCTAGTGTTCTCTTAGCATCCACTTAGTAAAGTTCTTTCATACAGCCCTAGGAGTAGATTACTAAGTTTCGTCCACCATATTTTATCCACCATCTTGACATTTTACAGTTTCAGATTTTTACTATAAATATGACCTTTTTCATATTTATACCAAATTTCAGCTCTCTAGGTTATCTGGAAGTGGGAGAAACAGCCCTAAATAATTCTCCCTTCAGAGACGATCAACCAGTAGCCAGTAGTCACTCTCCCTACAGAGACGAACAGCCAGTAGTCACTCTCCCTCCAGAGACGACCAGCCAGTAGTCACTCTCCCTCCAGAGACGATCAACCAGTAGTCACTCTCCCTCCAGAGACGATCAGCCAGTAGTCACTCTCCCTCCAGAGACGATCAGCCAGTAGTCACTCTCCCTCCAGAGACGACCAGCCAGTAGTCACTCTCCCTCCAGAGACGACCAGCCAGTAGTCACTCTCCCTCCAGAGACGACCAGCCAGTAGTCAAACGCCCTACCGATACAAGACTATAGTCGCCCTCTGCACTTCCAGAAGAGATCCATCAAAGCCGCGCACAAGGACAAGCGATATTGAACCTTATGTTATGTGTGGGACAAACACATAGATCACAGAAGAGAGGCTGGGGAGGAGTGGGTGGGTCGTGTGTTGGTCTTTATGAAGCCACCAGAAGCTGCAAAAAGTAAAAAGGAGCTCAGAGGATATAAAAACAAACAACAAAAATAGGCAAGGAAGCCAGAGGCAGAGAGATTTTGAGGCAACAAAGCGATAAATGATAAGTAAAACGAAAGCTTGTCTAGAAAATTGTTTTTATTTTATATCAAATCTCTAGTCGCTGGGACTGGACTTAGGGGACGGCCAGACTAGGCAAGCGAGCGACTAAAATATAGAATAGAACACATTGGTTGTAATGAGAGGTGGCCAGACTTGAGCGAGCGACTGAGCGCGCGCTTGAAAGATAGAACTGGTTATATTTTTCAAGAGCACGCGCTCAACCCGGTACAGTCTAGTTTACAGGAGCTAGGCAATATTATTGTATGTTGGTTGAGTGCTAGTAAAACATCTAATTTTGACATTTTTATTACTATATATATAGGTTTGGCACACTTGCTACTAACGGCCTAATTTAATTGGTAAGAACATAAGCCGTACCTATATATGTATGATATATATATGTAAAACTGATATTTTTAATACTTACAATATTATAATCAAAGTAGGCCTTTTACAAAAAAGAATCATAATCAGCGTGGAGGGAGGATGAGAAAACCACAACATTAAATCACTTATCAATAACCACCCTCAGTAAACTGAGCCAAGATTCAAACCTTTTCCTCCTTGTCAACAACTATCGAGAGCTATTTGTTAATCACGCGCTCGCTCACACACTTGTCAGACGGGCCAAATCCTTAAGCGTGATCGTTGTTGTCGTTCTAGTGGCCAGCACCCTTGTAATCTGATCTATAGATCCTGGGTTTGATTACCAGTGATACAATACTTATTTCTCCCAGGAAGGGGGGGATCGTTCCTATAGTCACAATTGTTTGGTTAATTAAGCTTAGGTTTAATTTAAGATTTTTGCCGTCTCCACATCTTCATTATTACTATCAACACATTAACTAATTGCGGGATAGACTCACATACACACACACACACACACACACACGAGACCAAACTAGATACTGTATCCCTCAAGGTCAAATATGCCATGCCATACGAGAAAGAGCACACCTCACTGCTGATGAGCCGGAATCATGAAATACAATAAATTGATATAAGCCATAAATATTTCATTCAAAAACCTACATAATAGTTTCCATATTAGTTTGAAACATATTTTTCCAGGCAAGATATGTATGTTTAGTTCATAGCGTGTTTTCAACAGCACACACAAGATGACCTTGTGTACAAGACAACATTATTTCTAACCGTTGGCTTCATAAAGTTCATTGTGGTATGAAATTAGTTCAAAAAATATATTATACCACGTTGGGAATTTTTTTTATTTAATTTTATTTTTTTCATGTCTGCGTACTACCCAAACCGTGTTCGAATGCAGATTTACCATCCCTGTCCAATAGAATAGGGCCAAGTTTTCTTTTAATAATCCATGAAGCTTGGTCATATTTTGAACAGATCTCTCAATGATGATGATACCAACATTTTGTTCTTTTAAAATACTATCTCAGTTCATTAAATTGAGTTAAGGATATCTACTTTAAAATATATAGTGTGACGCATTTATCTAATCTGTAAAGGCTTTATTCAAGATGCCAGAATAAAAACAGCTTAGCTTTAAGATACAAGGAAATATATATCTATAATATTAGAAATAGTGTAAGAGCATAATTATTTTAAGGCTTATTCTGGCAGGAGGTTAACCCACGCTTTTACATTTCCTTAGAAGTCAAGAGTATTGGGTTGCCATCCTGCTGAGAGTAGCATATAACTCCTATAGCTTACAGCCGGTTGACGAGCGAGCACGGTGCGACCGATGGACCTTCCTGGCTGGTGAAACTCGAGATCAGCAAGTTTGATGTGTGATAATAACACATGTCTGTTGAATGTTGGAAGCCATGCTGAGAACATGTGTGACGGTATCTAGCACGTCTGACGAAATGACGATATAAAATGTGATCTGGTGGTTCACCCCACCGGAGGGTCGATCGCGGGTCTACAGATAGGTTGCGAGACTGTTATCGTGCCTGCTCCCTCGTCATGGGAGATCTATCCGGTTACTCATGTAGTAGTTTAGGGTCTGACTAGATTAATAAATATATCTTATTGGACTAACTCGCCAGTCTCACTCCCCACGAACCATCCATCCCAACCCTTACTGCTTGGGGTCCATCCTAACCTAGTTAGTCCCTACGGTGTCCCGGTAGTGCTGTAGTAGGGTTGGCTACCGGGCACACACATAAAAACCAGTGACCTTACACAGTTTTGTCAGAAATAGAATAGGGGCGCTACAATAGTTTCATTCTTTTTTTTTTTAATTATAAAACTCATCGTATTATTTGAGGCGAGTTTGTTTCTTAGTATCAAAAAATTATTTAGTTGTCAAAAGGGTAACACGCTAGTTTTGGAATGTTAAATATTTAAATACGTTCATAATTGAATTTCGAACACTACCTGCTAGCTATGAGAAAGCTTATAGAAACGATTTGGAATGTACTTGGCTACTTGGTTGTGGATGGGTGGAGTTAGAGGATTGGGGGCGGTGCTAGTAAGTTTGGAAGAAACGTGTAATGTGTTTTTTAGAGCGGAATATAAAAAGAGCATTAATCTCACCCCCAACCTTCATACGGAATTGGAAAAAGAGATGGAAATATACCGTTAATTAAGCTTTTTCGACCGGGGTCATATTCATTGATATTGGTGATGATGGTTATACATATATAAGTAACGTTACTCTTTCGACCTAACAAACTTTACAAAGACGACCTCTCTTATCCCCTTTACCCCTATTTTCATCGTCGCTAACAAGGGGACTTTGACATAGTCCCTGCACGGGGAAGGGGTGACTGGATGCGGTGAGGTGGAGGCAAGAAGACGTCGCTCACTCTGTGGCAACAAAGAGACGCTATGGCGTCGACATCAGACGCAGCTCATTAGCTCCAACTTCTCCATTCCCTCACTGCACAGAACGGGCGAATTAACTGTTAGAAACACCGCCCGATTTGTCCGGCGCAAGAGCGAAAAAAACGTATCTACGTATAAGAGGGAAATGCGATCTCCTTTTCAATCTAATACAGTAGTTGTGTAATTATAGTTGTAAATCCAACGTGCATTTTTTAAAATAAGATTCGCAGTCCTCAGTTTGAGTTAATATTCTCAATCTTCATTTTAAGATAAGATTCACAGTATTTTGTTTAAATTTAAATTAACAGTTTACTGTTTAAAATGGATTTTACCATATTCATGGTTAATTGACTTGAAAAGGTTGTGTTTATTTTTGCAACGCGTCATACTACCCGCACGTGTTATTCGCATAAGTAAGGTCTAATTTTCATAGGAAGAACCTTATTTGACAGCTAGAAAAGTTACATAACCTACTTTCAAGTATACATATGTCAAAAAATGCTATTTGGCGCTTTCATTTTGATCTATATAATAAAACTACTATAAAACTAATAAATTAAAGTAGTATAGTAGTAAAATGTTATCAATGTTGACTGTAAAAAATATATATTTTTCTAAAAATCACCTTCCTATGAAATTGAACTTATCATTATTGAGGTAAGGATGAGAATTGCTTCATAAGTAACATGAACTACGGAGTCCATATGGAATAGTTTTTCGGGGACGGAAAGGTCAGGGTTCAAATCCCAACTGGGTGTAATTAGGCTGATTAATTTCTATTTTTTTTCCTCTCTCCAAGCAGAAGCAGGTGCATTTACTGTAAATTCTACCTTACCGTATTGGAGGCTGTCAACTTATTTAATCATTTGACCTAGTGGGGACGACGTGTCTAACAAATATCCATATATTTACATTTTAATATGATCAGAGTGTACACGAGTTTTGATTTTTTTTTAATACTACTAAAGCACTCTAAGATACATATTATCATGAAAGGATTTCAACACCTGAAGGAAGATACGGTAAAAGAAGTGACGCAGAAATTTCGTGGGGGGACGGAAGTAGTCACTCCAACATTCGCCTGGTGAGACAATCACGAACTAATCGTGTTATCAACGTACAGGGTCTGCTGTGGAAGCTGGCGGCGTATACGTAATTTCGGAGACAGTAATTGGACGTCCGGCTCAAAATAAATTGACATCTGCAAACTTAATGAAGTACTAACAGGCAATGGAATGAAATTGTATATGCAAGAGGAAGCTTGGGAGAGAGAAGAGGGTAAAGGGGGATAGGGGGGGTGATAAAAATGTGTAGAGTTTGCAATTAAAATCTAATCTGAAATCATACCACCCATGTTTTAAGTACAAATATGCGCTCTGCTATAAAGATTTTAAGGCGTTGTGGCAGAGTGGACCAAAAATCCAAGATTAATTTATCACACATCTATCCTTAATGTCTTTGTTATAAAGTATAACGTTTAACAATATAATTTGATACATATTAACTTTAAGTATATGAATTAGAAAGATAGTTAGAAGAAGTGCACCAACATTAGCGTGAAGCGGAGATGAAAAAACCACCAAAGTAAATGGTACGGTGCACCACAAAGACTCTCGTAAGTTATGCGAAACGTAGCAATAAACATTGTTGCAGAAGCATGATGTGAAAAAAGATATTCATATTACATCAAAGAGCTTTAATAAAATTATATAAAATTTTACAGCAACATGCTGAGGAAAAAGTAATATCACTTTTAAACTAAGAGGATGGCAAATAGCTCAGTTTCCTAGACCTCAATTTAACAAAATATAGGCTATAATTGCCATTAACCCAGAAATCTTTTGATTTTATAAAAATTTATTTCAAATAAAAGTTTATTTTTTATAGTACTACAACTTCACAACGAAGCTATTTTATATATCTAACAGTTGCGAAGATATGATCAAAATTGAAAATTTCCACTTATTTATATTACCCTTAAAGTAGTTTTTCATGAGAATAAATTGTCATTTTGTTTGAAAAGTGTTTGAATATGAATTTTCAACAAAATTGCTGGAGGTTTTAAGAAAACCAATATTTCTCTTTTTAGCCCTAACTATAGGGCTAGAAATCTAATCCCAAAAGTCTTAGCCCTATCTGTAAAATGTTAACGACTTACACAAAGATAAAGACACAGAGACAAACAGAGACACATATAAACAAGGTAAAAACCACTTTTTCAGTTTTAATGGGTCTGATACGTCAACATTTATCAAAATTTTGAATTAGATTCTTTTGACGATCACAATACTTCCTCTACCAGAAAATAAAACTCCGCCTCAAGTGAATTCAGTTGAGGTTTGAAACCTCGACCTTTCATGTCACCGGTAATCCTGACTATTGCGAGACTGACGTCTTATTCCATGCGAAAATCAGTGCGAGCTTATTTTAAAATCATAAATTTGAGATTCCAATACAATTCGGTGAGAGGGGGAGAGAAAGAAACAAGAGTTTCGTTGAAATAAGAGAAATCTTGTTTATATTTCACCCCACCTTCCTCCGGGGAATTGAAACTATTTGTATTCAATCGTGCAAAGCGTTCAGAGAAAATCCATCTCTTTATTTCCCCAACCCTCCTAAACCCATCCCCTCAAAAAAAAAAAAAGAATAAAAGAATAACCAGGAGTATTCTCATCCAAAGTAACACGACTATGAACAAAGATGAACCAACTAACAGACCTAGAAAGTTTCTCCCCCCGCCCCCCCACCCTCAAGCAGTTTGATAAGACTGAGAATATGAAGACTTTAAGACTTTATTTTGTTAGAAGTGAAAGTAAGTTCAAAATTGTTTTTAATACTCTACTTTTTCCATGAAAATCTTTTCAAAAGGTGATACAAAGTAATTTAATATTAAATTATAAATAATACATATTTGATCCCTTAAAAATTTGAAAGTAAATTATATTCAAATAAAGAAAAAAATTGAAAAAATAGATCCGATATACGGCTCATTAAACTTTCTTTCAAACATGATTTTCAACTTTACATTTTTCCCCATCATGTCTTTTAATAATCCGGATTACATTTATTTTAATTACTCTAATAAGTTAATGATTGAAAAGGTAAAATCTATAGGAATTATATCCAAATCTATAGAGAGATAGAATGTGAAACTACTTATGAAAATATAGCCTGGATCCAGACTATGACATCCCTATCACCGGAAAACCAGAACCTACGTGCTCACCGATGCGAGTCAAATTGACTTCGATATTAATAAGTACATTCATTATTCACCCCCATCAATGACCACATGGTCTAAGGTGTACTATTACAATAGACTGGAATGCCAATGATGTGGAGATTGGGTTCGATCCTGGTCGGATGTACTGAGGGTGGTTTTCCACTCTCCTTCCATGCAATAGCGAGAAGATTACCTTTAAAATACTTCCTTCTTCATCCCCACCTTATAAGAGTAAGATGTGTATAAAATGAACAGGTAATAAGACGCGGTGATAAAAAAATACCCACTTCGATAGCCGTGTGATCTAACGCGCTATTCTAGTGTTTAACTAAGCTGTCGAAGACGGGGAGAATGGTGTTCGATCCTGGTCGGCGTAACAGATTTTTTTCCCATCTAAATGGTTTACACTTTTCTTCTAAGCAAATACGGGTGCACTAACTCTCAATTAAATCTTCCTAATCCCTAAACCATTAGTGTAATTAATCTATAGGCGTATAACCCGAATAGGTAGTAAGACGCGGTGCTAAAAATAGCTAGTGTAAAGTATGGATGGATGTGTATGTGCATGTGCATGTGTATGTGTGTACTAAATATTTGGTTACTAAGTATTAATTTCCCAAGAGCTTGTGTGACACTCAGCCGAGGAAAATTTGGAACATGCCTGCCTTAGATCGTGCTGTTTGAAATTAAAAAAAAAAAAAAA
>CABFVZ010000529.1:223669-236005 GCA_902151445.1 Timema monikensis
CCCCCAAGACTATCTTCTCGTTGACGAGACTACTGTTGATTCGGGTTAATTAAGCTCAAATACATTTCCTCTAGATTGTTCACGTAAGGGAGTAATAATAATGTTTGACTGGGAATAAGAAAATCAAGAGGTACAAGCTAGAACAATACACAGGATAAGACCCCTATAGTGCACGGTGTACAGTCAAGAAACAAGATCATTCCCTCTCGTCTCCAGAGATTTCATTGTTCTACGCTGACGTTCACAGAATGCGTTTCACCCGGAAAAGTAAGATAAAACCGTTCAGAGCGCACATACACAAACCTGTCCTGACATAAAGATAATTTAACTTCTAGAATATTCCTTGGCAGGCATTAAACAAATTATAAAACCTACATTGGTGGATACGTGGACATAAACTTCAGGCCCGTCTTTTTTTTTTTTTTACAAAAATTAATTGTTAAAAATCTTAATGGTAAATATAGTTTTAGATTAGGAAATACTGTCTTCACAATAAATTTAATCTGTTTAAAACTAAACATTAATTTGTGTATTGTCTGTTAGGTTACGGCCAGACTGAGTGAGCGACTAAAATATAAAATAGAACACGTTGGTTGTAATGAGAGGTGGCCAGACTGGCGAGTGAGCGACTAAAATATAAAATAGAACACGTTGGTTGTAATGAGAGGTGGCCAGACTGGAGCGAGCGAGCGCTTGAAAGATAGAACTGGTTCTATATTACAAGCGCGTGCAATCGAGCCGGTACAGTCTAATTTAAAGGGGTTGGGCAATATTATTATATGTTGGTTCATAGAGTGTTAGGAAACACTTCTCAATTTGACATGATATTTGACTTTTCTTATAACCATCGATGGGTTTAGCACACTTGCTACCAACGGCCTAATTTAATTGGTAAGACCATGAACTACATATTATATAGATATCCTATGTATATTAAACTAATGTGTTAAAATACTTCAACTTTATAATCACAGTAAGCCTTTACAAATATGATCACCGTTAGTGTGGAGAGAGGACGGGAAAACCACAACAATACATCATTTGTCAAAAACCATGCTTAGTTTACTGATCCATGATTCGAACCTTTGTCTCCTTGTCAACAACTATCGAGAGCTATCTGCTAATTACGCGCTCGCTTGCACGCTTGTCAGTCTGGCCGAACCCAAGGTTATGACTTTATGAGCATTGCGAGATATTTACTGTACTCAAGAGGGTTGATATTTTAAAATACTTCGGAACCAGAATTTTTAAAATTTGGATTAGTTTTTTTTATTTACTAAAAACTTGGTAGGAAGAAATAAAAAAAGATACTGTCTGTTTGAAGAAAAAATATCGTTGCCACACATAGGTTTATAGGATTCAAAAATGTACTGTAGTACAGAATATTCCAATTAAAAATTAAAAAGTGTTCAAGTTGAAATCTACTTATTAAATAAATAGTTTTTTTTTAGTTGAGACGTGGTTTATATCAGGTTGGTGAATTTATTGAAGTTGAAATGGCTGGAACAGTAAATTGTATTAATGATCTAAGCGTTCCTTTTGACTATTTCTGGAAAACCAACACTTATCATGACATAGAAGTTATTATAGTTATAAACGTGTAGCTCGAACGGGTACTAAGACACGGTGATAAATTAAATTTAGAGTTAAAAATAGGAAATTAATTTTTCGTTATTTAAATTTCACATTTATTCCCACCCATCCCTCCCTTTATTTTTGTAAACAAAATTTGAAAAAAATCGGAAAAAATCTCATGAGGACCTCAATAAAAAAAACGCTATAAAAGTTGTTTTTGCCCGCTAACAAATGGAACTTTTTTTTAACGCGTCTCACTACCTTTTCGGGTTACATGTATGTTAATTAATTATCGCTAACAGGTTATTCCCAGTCTACAGCCAGTCGCACCTGCATTCTTAATGCGCACTCGCAAGACGTTATGTGTTTGTTTTCTGCTTAAACAAAGACTGTCTACAGTAAAATGTCTATAAAGTAATTTCAACAATAACTCCACCATTCTTTACAAACATGAGTTAAAGAGAATCAAATTAACATAGTTAAAATTAATAAAATATTACTCTTATTTGAAAATTTAAAATGTAATACCGTTTAATATTTTTGTACAAACTTTTGTACTTGACCAAATAACTAGTTACATTATTAAGTTTATTTTAATACAGTAGTACACCTTATATTCGTTTCCGATTGGCTCAACGCAAGCCAATGCAACTACATAATCAAAATAATACAACTGGTTGTATACCGGCCATTAGGGATAAGGATGGTATAATTTAGAGGAAATGTACCTGCATTTAAATGGCAAGATGATAGAAATCAATCTATAAAAACTAAAGCACTAAGTACACCCACTTGGAATTCAAATCCCATCCTCCCGGTAATCGGCTCGTCAGACTACACGATTTTTATATTTAGACCGCACGTCTACCGAGGCGGATGCTACTGGAGTTGAGGATCATATCTACGTCTATTTCCGTAGTATCTCCAATAGCCTTCCAGAACTATCCAAGTACACGCACATTCAAAGTAATCTCCGTTGTCCAGAGATCCTCATTCATTCCCTATCCAAGTCTCTAAGCACTTAATTATATAAGAGAAACTTTTAACAGAATAGTGATATAAAATATAAGCTAGCAAGAAACAAGGAACGTAGCAATTACCAAGTATTCGACACATATTCACATGGTCACATCCTTATTCATTCATGCATGCTTATTTGTTGAACAGTTAGTGTTACAAACAAAAATAAAATTCCTTATGTAAAATGGTTTGTGTATCTATAAAATACATTTAATAAAAACAATCTTTTTTAAACATTAAAAAAATCAAAACAATGATATTTCGTCTTAGTTTTGTTTTAAAGACAGGGAAATCACCATTTAATTTGCTGACGTAAGATGACATATCTGTTCTGCCCAAGCATAGTTTTCAGACCTGAGATATTACCAAACTACGCACAAGTCTTTTTTTTATAGTTATTTGTTTTGCCGTAAGTCATCACGGTATTTGGTCGTTCACACGGTGATTATTTACTTGTACTGAATTAAGTACGGCAACACCACCTTTGTTTACGGGGGAGTTAGATGGTGGTGTGTATTGAATTAAAAGGGCTGATCTGAATCACGCTGTTGACACATTATTGGGGCTGTTTTCGGCACGTTCCTTGGGGGGCAGAGGATGGTTAATAGTCATGTTATAAGGTAACGTTTGAGTAGTGTGTGGGGGATAGGAAGAGGAGGAGGGAGGGAAACCCCATTGTTAGAATTAATTTGACCATTTTTGATACTCGCGTACATCATTACCAGTCACCAGCTCAACCTACACACCGTTAGGGTCAAACAAGGCACAAATCAGCTGAATTATTGAAATCAGGGTGCACTTTTTTTTTTCAGCAACCGGTCGATCTCATGATAACTTTCAGTTCGATCACTTAATAAAACTTCATCGTCATTAAAAGGTCGGTCTTTGATTCTTTTAAACGCGCTAATGCATCAGGTACTTTAAAATAATCAAGTGTGACCAAAATTAATGTGATCGGTCATCATCAGTAATGCTATAAAAAATATAATTCAAGATACAAATTTTTAATTGATTTTTGTTTGTTTTTTAGAAAGTTAGGGACACGAGTATTTGAGTAATGATTGAATCCAAGAAAAAAGATATGTAGACAAAAAAAAAGAGTAATCAAAAGTGGAATGAAAAAACTATGGGTGATGGCAGGACCTTTGATAACCGTATGTGTCAATTGGAGCCCACGAAGATTGCCGATCCCTGGAGAAGTGTTTTTATTTATCAGAATATAGCTTGCAGATATGTTCAGCCTCTAACAACAAAATCTAATTTATTGTTTCAAATATCATGAGAAATATAATATTATTTACTTATATGTTTTGTTTGGATCTCTCTCTCATATATATAATGCAGCTGCCTCTCTGACAAAGGGTGTAAGATAACGAAGTTTATGGGTATTATATAAATATGACATTTATTTTTGGATTTAAAAAAGGTTTTTTTCTACAGCGGTCTGACTACGCAAAAAGAAAAAATACCATGTTGAAATGATCATCTCAGTACAAAGTGTTGCTGCGCTAAGCTAAAAGGCCCGGGTTTTATTCTTGGGGTCATATTATTTTGAAAACAAAGAAACTTTTAATACACACATATTTATAGTAAATTTATAGGCCAGTATGAATGTATTTTTCATTCCAAAGTGCTTAGCAAGGAAGTATATAGATAAATATATATATATATATATATATATATGTGTGTGTGTATTTAAAGTTGCTTTGTTTTCAAAATAATATGACCCCAAGAATAAAACCCGGGCCTTTTAGCTTAGCGCAGCAAAACTTTGTACTGAGATGATTATTTCGACATGGTCATTTTTTTTGCGTAGTCAGACCTCTGTAGAAAACATCTTTTTAAAATCTCATAATAAATGTAGTCAATATTTATAAAATACCCATACACTTCATTATCTTACACCCTTTGTAAGAGAGGCAGCTACATAACACACCTTAACGTATAAATTAATCTTCAATCAGTGTCTCAAACCTAATTTTCAGTTGCACCATTTACAATTTGGATGTGATAATCGATAAGATCTGGGTGGGGAGTGGGGGGTGGAACCAGAATTAAATTTGGAAGTTTATTGTGTTGGAAATGTGCTCACCTTCAGTGGCGGCTCGTGTATAGCATTGCGGAACTGCAGCACCCCCCTATTTCCACTTGATATTATCGATAACATTTAATATAATGAGTCCTTTTTTCTTTAATTCTCTATTTATTTTTGTAGTACAATAATTATTTCTTAAGCTTAATGTCAGTACTTCAGTATCCATCCCCCAGTTTATGAAAAAGATACAAACATATTTGTATGGAACTGTGCGATTCACAGTGCCGGTGGCGTGGTGTTTGACTGTTGTGCGCATGCACACACAGGAAGCAGGGTTGGGAGGAAGGCGGGACTGCCAAGTAGAGAGAGCACTGTTGCTCTCGCAGTGCCGGTTCTGGCGTGATGGTGGAAGGAAGTTTTTTTTTACTCAGCGTGTGTTGTGCTTAAAAACCATGTACCATATTCTTGAATTGATAAAGTGTAGAAGATTGTAGAATTAAATTATTATTCTGCTTCTAGCTATTCTATTTGATTCATTTTTTTTCCGGTTCTTTTATTTAACAGAAAGACTAAATGCAGTTGAAGTACTTTCAATGGGGGAAAATTTCCTTAATTATCATCCAGAGATCAAGGAGAAAGTTATTGAACTTTTTGCGCGAATTAAAACAAGAAGAATGTATTTAATTTTTAAATGAATAGATCAAGCTTGAACTGTAACAATTTAAGCTAGAGTAAGTAAGAAATATTTGGGTTTTTTTGTTAAGATTTTATCAAATTCCTGAATAAATTTTCTTTTTATACATGTTTTTTTTCCTTTTACACAATTCTAAAACAAAGGCTAAAATTTTCTGGAGCAGCATTCCCACAAATTTTAGCTACGGGCCGCCACTGCTCACCGTCGTGGTGACTATCCAGACGCGGATGTGACAAAAGATTTTCCCCTTTACCTGGGGGATGTTAGCAGTTCGGTAATCCTGGCAGAGTTAACTCCTCGTGACAACCCCCGGGCAACACCCGGAGGGTTTAATCCGAAGGGTGGCTAAATCTCTGTCAAGGTCTCCGTGTGTGAATTAATGGGGGGAGGATAATCCCCCATCCCCCCCCCTTCCCGCCTTCTCGCCACACACAACAGTTGGTAGCTAGTACCTTCTGGGAGCGCCGGTTAGGTCACCTTCACGAGGTCCTCATTGGGAAACTCAGGGTGAAAGCTCATATGGTTTATTCCTAAGGCTAGGTGCCTGGCCTCTTCCGAGGGGTTAACGTTCCTACGTGAAAGTACAACACTCCCAGAAGGAGGTGCCAGATACTCCTGTAGAGGGAAGCTGGCCAAGGCGGGGTTTTTTTCCCCTCAGTAATCCGGTAATGACAAGGCCGATGGTGGGCATGGGGTCGTCGGTCCCTATCTTGCCCGCTGCGCATGTAATGTGCGTGACTACGCTCAAAGGTCACACCCGTGATGGGCTAGAAGAGGCGTTTGTTCCCCCAATCAAGAAATTCCAGATCCTTAAACGGCAGGTCCATTCTTGAAACGTCGCTGACTTATATAAAGTGTCAGATTAGTAACATAAGGAGCTATTTAATTTCGATAAATCTCTGTCCTAGCTAACCAGCCAACTATCCATCAACTGTTGATTCTCCGATCATCGTGTTGATGGGAGACATAACCTATGATTATAAACAACTAAATTAGTTTTTACATCCTTTTGTAGCGCTCAGAAATACTCTTAGCGACTTATATTTACCTTGTTTGAACAATGATTTTATTATTATTATTATTATTATTATTATTATTATTAGCACCACGTCTTACTACCCATTCGGGTTATACGCACTTACGCTAATGTGTATGGAGGACCTACAGTTTAACGTGGAATCCGAACCACGGTGGAGGCCTGGCATTCTCCACATTCACAAGATGTCTTGTCAGAGGTGAAGTTTTTAATCTTACATTTTTGAATTAACTCTGACAGAAAACGAATTCTAACTATAATTAATTTTAATATAATAAATAATATTTAAAATAATGAGTTTTTTATTTAGTATGTGGGGTTATATCCAAGACTAGGCCTATTACACGCTCAGAATTTTATCCCATCTTTAAGGATAATTATTAGTAGTCATGTTTATGTGCAAATTACATTATATAAGAAGCTAAATGCTATTTTATTTAACCTTCTAGTTTCTTCGAAACATAAAAGTAAACATATCAAGATTTTTAAAATAAGTCCCTATTAATAAAATTATGGCGAAAGTTTCTGGCATATTAGGCCAATATTTTTTTTATTTGCCGAAAAGAATTAAATTTTCATTGTTTTAATTAAAGCGAATTGCTTTCTACTAGATTCTAGAAGCATGACGTGAGTCTCACTCACTGGCGTCTATGTCTCGACATATATTGTAAGTTTATACATGCGTCGACGGCACGCCGTCCCGGCGTCCATAGGTTTGATAACCATAGCAGTCCCATTAGACCATTGGTTTCCAGCCTGGGGGCCGTGACCCTTCATGTTTCGTTGGGGTCACAATGTTTATTGAGGTTGTAAATTTAAGTTTACTTTTTAAAGTGATTATAGGAAGGTGCAAAATTCAAATATAAATGTGGGTGTCTAGTTTGCTGTAGCAGTCTCGTTTAGGCGAGTGGCGCTGCTACCATAACTTTCAAAATACCCAGTGGGCTCGTTGATTCCCTTTAGATACATCCTAGTTGCATTCGCATAGTCATTATACCATCAATTTATGATAATTAAATCAAGCACTTAGACTTAACAGTCACACTCATTTGGTTTGTTGGTGTTGGGAGTCAGAATTAAAATTCCAATCGGGAGTATTGGGAATTTTTTTTTCAAGCAGTTTCCACTTTCTCCCACCACGTAGATAAAGGTACATTTCCTCTATATTCTACCTGCCCCACAAGGTTAATTAAATACGGGTGGCCCAGGCTGATGGCAAAACTAAGCGAAAATAATCATTTAAAAATAGGAAATGAAAGCTTGTAGTTTATAAAGGGGTCACGATGTCCTCAAAACCAAAAAAATGGGGTCAAGCGCGGCATGGTTTGACGAATTTTGTTCAAACTTCCATACATATTATTTTATATCTATTCTTCAAGTTCTAGTGAAAATATTTACTTAAAAACAGGTTTAAACCACAATTTTGAAAATGCCACGAAGTGAACTAAAAGAATAGGTATTAAAGAAATCAAAGTGAGCTTAACGTGACCTTAGCAACAGTACCCAAGGTCATACCAAACTAGGCTCCTTAGTTCCCCCTCAAAGAAACTTTTATTCAACCATGCATTGCTTCCAAGATATGTATGTGGGAAGTTTCCAACATTCAGTATATATATATATATATATACATACACGCATGTACACAGCTTACAACAATATTTTTGTAGCACCGCGTCTTAATACCCATTCGGGTTGAACGCCTATATACTAATCATAGTAATGTGTTAGGGATTAGAATGGTTTTAATTTTGAGGAAGTGCACCCGCATTTACATGGAGGGAGAGGTGAAAACAATTTAGCAAAAACCACCCTCAGTGGACCTGACTGTGATCAAACCCCCGATCTCCCTATATTTAGCAATATATAGTCTAATGCGAGATATAACCATCATAACTATTACTTAATATGACTAGAGGTAAGCTGAGGAACTTTTTACCACAGTTTGACTGTTTAGATTACGCGTTTCCAATACTGCTTCCGGCCGCTTATAATGGTATGCATGTAGCTATTTTGTCTAGTGCATATTGTTTTGGATTTTTGTCAACGCGTCTGCCGGATGGACGGACGTAGTTTTGGGACTCCTATCTCTAAACGAAGTGTATGCCTTAATAACGTAACCGAGTTTACGCAGGGCAACAAAACACTACGTCAAATATTCTAGACCAGAGGTGGGCATCACACTTTCCAATGTAGCCACAGGTGTGTCAAAATAGGGATGAAATTCGCCGCACAATATAAAAATTGAGAAGTTATGTTGCTCAATCGAACATTTAAAACACACACACGTCGGTGACCTGGTGGTCTAGGGGTAAGGTGTCAGACTTCTATGCTGGGGGTCCGGGGTTCAATCCTCGGTACCGGCAAAGATTTATCTGATTACCAAACCCTTCCTTCACCTCTGACAAGACATCTTGTGAATGTGGGGAATGCCAGGCCTCCACCGTGGTTCGGATTCCACGTTAAACTGTAGGTCCTCCATTTCATCTCACAATCACCCTACCATTACACATTAGCGTAAGTGCGTATAACCCGAATGGGTAGTAAGACGCGGTGCTAATAATAATAATAATAATAATTTAAAACACACAATAGATATTAAAGACTACTCAGGACAAACTGCTACACAATACAGTACTATATCGTGGGAATATGTTACTCTGTTACAACTGCCTCAGACGCAAATGATGAAAATTGTTCGGACTGAAAATAAGAAATTTTACAATGCTTTTTTTGTTTGAAGGTAAAGAATAAATTACTATACTGCCGATAGCGGATATATAATAGATTGAATACTGGTCGGGTGTGTTGAGGGTTGGATTTTCCCCGACAGTTTTCTACTCTACCTCTACACGAATGCGGGTAAATTTCTTCTTAACTCAACTTTACACATCCTTAACCCACTATCGTAATTATTACATTAGCGTATAATCCGAACGGGTGGTAATACAGTGTGTTTAGGAAAAAACAAAAGAAAAACTTGGTCTACTGAAGCATTATTTTATTTATTTTGTAAAATAAAAATTTGTTATAGTAAGAAAACTGTAAAAGTATTATCTTCAATTCCACCTTTGATCGGTTATAAATCCTTCCTAAGCCCAGTAAATAGTTCACATGTTGCAACAAAATGTTACTGGGACAAAATCTTCCCACGATATATTACTGTATTGTGTAGCAGTTTGTCCTGAAGTAGGTCACATGGACTGATGCCAAAAAGGGTTTAGAGTTGATGTACTGCCCAGGAATCACATGTTTAGTTTAGTTAGTGGGAGCATGATCTTATATCGTGTGGCTGTAGGAAATGAGAGTAAGGACAGTATAGAGAAACTTTTTTCTTAGGCCAAAATAAATAAAATATTTCTCTAGACTCTTTTGTCAAATTTCATCACAGAAGCTCTGCTTTTCTTGCTAAGTAAGATAAGTGTGGAGAGTAGCTTTGCCAAGAAATGACCACCATAAAGTGAGTGGCGCTGTTAACGTCCTTTCCTAGGAGGATGGAGGGGGGGTAACCCTTTCAAAGCAAATCAACGTCACTAAATCCTCTTTCACGCAGTCACCATGATCCGTAACATAGTATTCTACTTTACTGGCATTTATAATAATATAATTAGGTATGCCTACGTAAATTATAATTAACTAAGATTTTGTTTTTGATAAACATTGGACAAATTTGGACACATTTTTAAGTTTGATGATAGTTATTTTTCTGTGACGCATCTTTCTACCTATTCGGGCTATATGCCTCAATAAAATGAGTATGGTAGAATGAAAAGGAAATGTACTTGCATTTGACTGGAGGGAAGTCGAATCCATTTAAAAAAAAATCATCCTCAGTACAGCCAGCCGGGATTGGAACCCAACACTCAACCGTTTCCGCAAATTAGGATAAACTAGACTGACGTAACGTCCGCCCAGGATTGAACCCCGACTTACACATCATCGGAAGTTGTCTATTGCGATAATGACTCCTTAGACCACGCAGCCACCGAAACATGTGCAAGTTCAGTTGAAATAGTTTAGTGGTCGAAACCAAAGAATGTTTTACTAAATGAAACTGACTAGAGAAACGTCTACTTTGATAAACATAATTAAAATAAAGTCTAATTCTAATAGGAAGGGCCTTATATAAAATACAACCCGCCTTGGTGGCGTAGTCGGCTAACGCGCTTGTCGTGTTTAGCTCGACTGCTGAGGACGGGGAGATCGAGGTTCGAATCTCGGTCGGGTGAACTGGGGGTGGTTTTTCCTAAATGGTTTTCCACTCTACCTCCATGCAAATGCGGGTTCACTTCCTCTAATTAAACCTTCCCAATTCCTAATCCATTAGCGTAATTAGTACTTAAAGCGTATAACCCGAATGGGTAGTAAGACGCGGTGCTAAATATTATTATTATTATTATTATTATAATATACAAACATATTTATTTTCTATTTTATTAAAGTTATTTTATAAATATTGATGATAAATATCAGAAATGATAGCGGCAGTTCACATACTTTTACGTGGATAAAAGTGAAACTTTTCTAGCTGTCAGGTGAAAATTGGTCAGCACAATAAGCCCTCCAGCTATACCAAAGCTGCTATCCATTTATTAAAGTATTAAGAGCTTTCATCACAAGCCAATCAACTCTTTGATACAGTCGACTATAAATCGCAAATTTACACGAACACTATTGCACATGGATCATTTATGATTAAAAATTAATGAAAAAAGAGAGTTAAAACAAATTCCTAATACTAAACATTATTGAAATATTAATTGATAATTGGGTAAAAACTGTATTTAAAAGAGCATTTTGGACCATTTTAGAATGGCTTCACAGATAAACACTGCACACATTTATGGAATATCGTAGGTGTTTTCTTTTCCCTTTTATTCCCATACCTTGCACGGACACACACGGACACACACACACGACGGACACGACACAGACGACACACACGACACACACACGACACACACACGACACACACTAGCTCCTCATTTGTCCTCACGATAATGAGTTTGATCTCGTTCTAGACTTAATTCTTCACAGAAGAATTCTGGAACCACTGGGGATATAACCAGGGACCTCTTTATCTGGAAACATTTTACGAATGAGAGAGAGAGAAAAAAAGTGTGGCATGGCCTGGTCGCGGAGAAAGTTGAAGTGTCTTTTGGCTTCGGCGACAACGGGTAGCCTGGTGCGAGGGGCCCTAAGAGACTAAAGCTAAGTAATTGTAAAGCATTATGCTATATAATACGGAGTAATATTATTAGTTCAGTAATCAAACAGATTTTGCTCACGTGTTATTTAGCGAAACTTTAATCAACACTATTATATTCATAGTGAATAAGCGTTGTTCACACGGTTT
Organism: Timema monikensis; assembly: GCA_902151445.1. Classification (NCBI taxonomy): domain Eukaryota; kingdom Metazoa; phylum Arthropoda; class Insecta; order Phasmatodea; family Timematidae; genus Timema; species Timema monikensis. The sequence continues at coordinate 235,383 of CABFVZ010000529.1, forward strand.
TAGATGTAAGCCTCTCAATATATGTCAAAATCTTAAAATAATATACCCTAGGAACTCAAAGAGATTGCTTAAAGATTTTGATTAGAATCATTTGAGAAGGGCTATTAAATGAAAATCTTTTTTAGCAATCGTCATTTTTAAGCACCTCTTCAGAGATTAAAACAATGTACATACGTTGTCCGTATTAGTTCAAAGAATGTCCCTGACCAATTTTGTAGAAATTGGTCCACGCATTTGGTAGTTATGGAGGAATTAAAATCCGGACAAACAGGAGGATTAAATGTCAAATGATCAAGTTAAACAGGACCTCACTACAATCGGTCAGTTAAAAAATACACGCGCCTGTATTGTTGCAGTCAAGATTGCAACACACTTATTTTAAGTCATGTATGATGTTCATGCAGTGATAAAGTCAGTTCTATTAAATTCTAAATCCAGTCCGCTTAATAACACGTATAATATATTTCGTTCCAGCCGGCAAGTTTAACCGCACGCCTGGCTTGTCCAGGAGGGACGCGGCTTAGTTACGGTTGGATGAATCGACAATTGTTTTTTTTCCACGCTTGTGGTTTTATCCCTATAGGCAAAATGTTGGTGCGGTTCCTTGATTTTTACTCTCCCCC
>CABFVZ010000529.1:240544-277120 GCA_902151445.1 Timema monikensis
GTTATACCCATTGACCCCCCCCCCCCCCCACCACTTTCCCCTCACACACACACACACACAATATCGTCACGGGATGAAATGATGGATTGGGAGCATAAAAGCTCACGCCTGTGATTTACCTCCCACTTCTATTTTTACACTACTGTGCGGCGTGTACCAAACGTTCCAGGCGCTTAACGTGTGTATTTCAACAGTTGATACTGTGACTCATGGATTATATTGCCTGTGCAAGTAATTTATAACAGGACTGAACTAGTAAATTATTGTTTCCTTCTATTATTTATCAAACTTTCCAAATGAAATCAATAAACATACATTCATTTATTATACTATTTTGTATGTGGTTGGTCAGATAGATAAGAGAAAGGGAGAGAAGTTAACTGGTACAGTCCCGTCAAATATTTCTTGCCCTGGAAACAACCTACGAGCTATCCCTGTTAACAAATGAATTGATAATTATTAGTAAAGCTATGTCAATTCAGAACGATTGAAAATAACTGATATACGATCTATAAAAATAGAAGGGAAAATTTTAATTTAATTCTTAAGCACGTGTAGGCATTTGTGTACAAATATAAACTCAATTCACTTAATACGTGCTCAATTGAACACCAGCTTACTGCGTCAGATTTAAGCACACCAGCGCAAACCTAACTTTGATATCATGTGATAAAAATAGACTTAGTTAAAAAAAAACTCTTAAGTTGTTTAATGAATTAGACATAAATTGGCTCTATACTTAGATTTTTGCGACCAATGTTTTAGAGTGATTATGATAACAATAGCGTTTGCAAATTTAAATATATATATTTAATAATTATTATTGTTTAATTGGAGGTTATTTTCCCATATCTATTTTTTGTTATAATTTAGATAATAACTTGGCCTTGTTTTGGCATTGATATTATTTTAGCACCCCGTGAGGTTATATACATGTATTGATTTATGCTAATGTGCTATGGATGAGGACAGTTTTTAAGTTTAGAAGGAAGTGTGACAGTATTTGCGTGGAGTAAGAGTTGAAAACCATGTAAGATAAACCCCCCCTTCGTGCACCCTACTGGTTGGTATTCAAGCCCTTATCTCCCCGTCATCAGCAGTCAAGTCTATTGAGAGAGTGACGCCTTAGGGCAGGGATTCTAAACCAGTGTGCCGCGGCACTTAGGGGTGCCGCAAAAAATTGAGAGGGGGGAAATGTGAAGAAAATATAATGAATAAAATATATTACAGTAATTTAGTTTTTGTCTGAATTGCACGTGCCACGGAAAATGAAGTGAGAAAATTGTTTTCATTTTGATGAATACATATTAATCATTTTTTGTGGTGTATTTTTTTTAAATAATTACAAAATTAAAACACCTTTTAATGTTTGATAAGCTACCCTGATATATTCTAATTAGAATGGGGGGAAAAAATGGGAAAAACCAAAAGCTTACGAAAATTTATACAAGGATGCCGCGAGCATAAAAGGGTTGAGAATCCCTGCCCTAGATTCTAGACCAGTGGTTTCCAAATGGCGGACCGTGGTCCGCATCCGAACCGCAGATATATATTTTAAGGACCTAAACGAGATAACGATAAACAGAAGAAATGATTATATTTCGGTGGTGGGCGGGTAGTAGACATGGAAGGCCAGCAATAATAAATAATTAAAATAATTAAAAGGAAAGAAAATCACGTTTTTGAATTAGTATAGTCCTATAGGGCTTGCACTTGAGTAACTGTTTAAGTTTTGCCGGAACACGGAAGATTGCAAAGTTTTTAAAACGGATCTCCATAAAAAATAATTGTGGACCCCTGGTCTAGTCCATTTGAGCACCGAAGTGGATTTTTAGATAATAGCCAGTGGTGGTTTGTATGTAGATATTTATTCATATATGTCTATGCAATTAAGGTAATAAATTATTTTTACTAAGGTCCTTCAAGCTGCAAGCAAAAACAACTCAACAAAACCAAACATGGCACTTTTTTTTATTAATTATTTATTACGTAAAAACCGACTAACCAAATAATAAACGAAGAGTACTTTATACACACGAATATAGATTCAGAAAAAACAAAATAAAAACTAGAGTCGTGTTTTACTAAAGATACTGTCATCGGAAACATTTTGAGAAATCGGTGCGATCCAAACATCGGAGCACTTCGTAGGCTGGAAACCTGCCAAACATTTTACTCGCTAGGGCCAGTTCGCCAAATCACCTTCTCTCTGCGTTTACTTAAGCTGGTGATTAATCTTTCAACAACTACTACTACTACTACTACTACTACTACTACTACTACTACTACTACTACTACTACTACTACTACTATTATCACTAACCCGAAAAGTGGTGGTTGAGAAGTTTCAAGTCATTAAACTCGCATCGCATTTGTTTTGCCGCCGTGGAAGAGCTCAGGATTTGAATTCCGTCAAGGGCTGATTTCGGGAGGGTTTTCATAATTTGATTTGCACAGTGTTGGTTCCCATTCTCTCTCCACGCTGTTATAGAGATGCTCAATCAACCTCCTCATATAAATAATTTAAATTAAGTTAAAGTGTTGTGCCCTGTTTCCGGTGTAAGAAAACCTCAGTAAGACTGTACCATTGATATGTTCTCTCCTACTCGGCCCCCATTTGACCAATCACATGATAATGACAATATTCTTCATATTATATAAGTGAATCTCCTTGAATTATTGGGAGGGCCCGACAAGTTGCAATACCTTAATAAACTATCCACCCCTCCACCCCCCTTGTGATATACCCCGCTCCACCGTTAACTTCCTCATAGTTCCTCATTTGTTAATTCGAATCGAATCCCGGACTCTATGGAAGTTTATTAATTATAGCATGGTAATAAATCCCGTGAAGAGAGACTTATTTAGAGCTCAATATGGTAAAAATGGCAAAAAAATTAAGAATCTAAAAAAACTTCATATATATTGTTTAGTATTCTTGTTTATTTTCCAAACTTAAGGTCGTATTACCCGCTAGGTATGTAAACTTATTTACAATATTAGAGATGAAAAATATATAATTTATATTATTATTATTATTATTATTATTATTATTAGCACCGCGTCTTACTACTCATTCGGGTTTTACGCACTTACGCTAATGTGTAATGGTAGGGTGATTGTGAGATGAAATGGAGGACCTACAGTTTAACGTGGGATCCGAACCATGGTGGAGGCCTGGCATTCCATACATTCACAAGTTGTGATTAATTCACGTCTTGTCAGAGGTGAAGGAAGGGTTTGGTAATCAGATAAATCTGTGCCGGGACCGAGGATTGAACCCCGGACCCCAGCATAGAAGTCCGACACATTACCCCTAGACCACCAGGTTACCCTATAATTTATAGAAACTGTAACCATGATAGCGTTAGATGAACTTTGAAAACCAGTTGGTAAAAAAAAAATCCTCATTCGAGAATCAATCCTTGACTTCCTTTTCACTGATGAACGGGAATAAACCAGAATGTCACCCTACGTGTCCACTGGTGTGTGTGGGGTGGGGGGAAGGGGGGGGACATCACTCGTTATGTGGATTAGACATTTTTAATTTAATTTTTTAAGTTAATAAACTTAAAAAAAAAAGATTTCTTCTAGTGTGTCGTTGCCCTTCAGAATCCTATAAATAGCCACATTCTCTGCTCAGGATATTTCTTCTGTTCATGTTTCCCTTTCGCCACGAGGACCCGCCCCTTCCCCATAACAGAGAGATTATATCGTTGAAATAAATAGGGAGCAAACCTTGGCTAGGGAGCATAACTTTTGTTCTAAAATAAACATTTCTCTAATAATTTCACTGCCATATCGTATATTTAAAAATGCTATCTTACTGGAAAAGTGTTTATTTTAGAACAAAATGTTTATAAATTCAGAGAGTGCAAAAAAAATGGTTTTCCAACAAGAAAACTAGAAGGTAAAAAACCATTCCTAGCTCGCTTGAACACACTTGACTAGGAGAGTTAGCCTGTATCGGTCGTCATACGGTCTAAGAGGTAGCACTAGTAATATAATTTATTGCTGGTGACGAGGCGGTAGGAGTTCGAGTCACAATCGGGTGTATTTAACAGGATGGCCTCTCAAACTCTAGGGAAAAAAACCCCAGCATAATTCCCGGTTTTAACAACAAGAAAAATAATTTTACCTGCTTTTGAGAAAGTTTTTCCTTCAGTTGTGAGACTTTGAACAAATGATTACTTATTTACCTACTATATAGTAATACTAACTCAATAGTTCATTGCTGCACTTACAAGAGTACGTGGACTATTTCAGCCTTGAGCTAATTCTATTAAGTCTACCTCATTATACTTTATTCCTATCTTGAGATAGTTCTATCCAGTACACTCATTACACCCTATCCCCTATCTTAAGTTAGTTATATCCAGTCCACCTCATTACATCCTCTCCATATCTTGAGCTAGTTCTATCCAGTCCCCCTCACTACACCCTATCCTTATCTTGAGCTGGTTCTCTCCAGTCCCCCTCATTACACCCTATCCCTATCTTAAGTTAGTTATATCCAGTCACCCTCATTAAACCCTATCCTTATCTTGAGCTGGTTCTCTCCAGTCCCCCTCATTACACCCTATCCCTATCTTAAGTTAGTTATATCCAGTCACCCTCATTGCACCATATCCCTATCTAAAGTTAGTTATATCTAGTCTCCTTCATCACACCCTATTTCTTTCAGGTCCATTCTAATGTTATCCTCCCATGTGCATCTTGCAATGGTCTCTTCCCATTGGGTTTGCCAGTCAATACCCTGAACACTGTCCTAGATTCTCGCACTGCATGTCCTGCCCACAATAATTTACGAGACTTGATTATCCTAACAATGTCCTGTGATGAGTACCGGGTATGTAATTCATCATTATATAACCTCTTCCACTTCCAAGTATTTTCATTGTTTTTTGGAACAAATATCTTCTTAAGCACTTTGATTTGTTTAGTTAAAGGTGCGTTTAAGACTATCAAATTTAAGTGATACATGAGTAAATGTATTATTTCTACTCAAAGCTTAGGTCAGTAGACTATTGGAGTCCTGCATAATTCATATCTCTACAATCTTAATTATGTCTTAAAACCCTTTTAATTACTTTAAGATGTGTCTTTGTTAGACTTCATGACGAGCCACCGCTACCTTCACCCTCATCGTGCATTTTTTAAGGTCTGGATCATAGAGTCATTCCACTAATGATGTCTACTCTATACACGTGTCTGAGCATACTACACATGTGCTACATCCAATGGTGGCGGGATTGTGTAGGGGAGAATAGAAAAGTTTTAAAAAAATGTCCCCTTATTCAAAGGTGGTTCCGGGGACTCAATCCCGAAAAATGTTTGAAAATGGAATGTTTTAGAAGCTATTTAGAAATAGAAGTCTTCGTCTGGGAACATTTTGAAAGTTAGATTATTCTCAAAGATAATTTGGAGGGGATCCTCCTTCAGGAAAACTTTTTAAACATTGATACTTTGTCCGGTTTTTTTTTTGCCCCCGATGCACAAAATTAAAGCATGACTCCGTGTTTTCCGCATCAGAAGAAACCTTGGTAAGCCCCCTCCCTCTGATGCTTTTCATTCTACCTTTAAGTATATGTAGATACATTTACTCTTGATTATACCCTCATCATACATGTACAATTTGTATTACTAATGGATAGAAAGACGTGGTGCAAAAAAAAACTGACCAAAAGAAAAACCTAACAATCAAAAAGCTTTATTTTATTTTTCTGACAATATCCTCATGAATTATATCGTGAAGTCCTGATATTTTTATTTCCTCAAATGCAAGAAAACCCACCATCTTTTGAGATGACAGGAAAACTTATTTAATTCAGTTCGAACCAGGCGTTACAATGTCACAGTATTTTGCGTTCTTAATTAGTCAAAATGCAGTGGTTTTTAATATAAATAAGAATCAAATAGGTATGTACTTAATTCAAAATTATATCTACATGCCATAGAATATAAATAAACGCTTGTAGTAAGATTCTAATAAGTGCAAGTAAATTTATGTGGATTATATTTATTGATTTCAGACCATTGATTATATTTTCTCATATTAACATCACCATAATCGCAAATAGATCTGTAGCCTTGGACTAAGGTAATTAATTAATTAAATTGAGGCGTCACTTTACGACTAAAACAAACTTGGAACACCAGCAGACGATGGTTTTTGTAGGAAGAAAAGTAGAAGTTAATAATAATAATAATAATAATAATAATAATATTTAGCAACACGTCTTACTACCCGTTCGGGTTATACGCTTTAAATACTAATTAGGCTAATGGATTAGGAATTGGGGAGGGTAAATTAGAGGAAGTGAACCCGCATTTGCGTGGATGGAGAGTGAAAAACCATTTAGGAAAAACCCCCCTCAGTTCACTCGACCGAGATTCGAACCTCGATCTCCCCGTCCTCAGCAGTTGAGCTCAACACGACTAGCGCGTTAGCCAACTACACCACCGAGGCGGGTAACAGTGGAAGTTAATTACTAAAGTTACTAAAACAATTTTAATATATTCATTCATAAAGTCATGTTATCTGCTTCTGTTAGCTTTAATAGATATTATCAATAAAGATAGAATAAGACAAATAATAAATTAAAATGTTATCTATGTTGACCGCAAATAAATATGTTTGGATTTTCCCTACTGTTCTTCCAACCAAAATTAGGGTATATTGAATGTTTTCACAATCTCGCTTTGCGTTAACACCCTCCACACTGATATGAAGAATGTCTTCGAACTTGTCCGGAAATAGCCGATCACACAAACTTTGGTTATCGTATAGAAAAAAAGTTGTTTTTTTTTGCTTCGAGCCTTACTATTATTATTATTAGCACCGCGTCTTACTATCCGTTCGGGTTGTACGCACTTACGCTAATGTGTAATGTTAGGGTGATTGTGAGTTGAAATGAATGACCTACAGTTTAACGTGGAATCCGAACCACATCGAGCCTTACTACCTGTTCAGGTTATACACATATGTATCAACTTTGCTAACGAGTTAGAGATGAAGGTTGAATTTTTAACGGAAGTGTACCCGCATTTTCGTGGCGGGAGAGTGGTCGGTTCACCTGACCAAAATTCCAAACCCGATCTTTGTCATCGGCATTCTAATCAATTTCGAGAGTGACGTCATAGACCATGCGGCTGTCGAAGCAGGTTATAAAGTATTCTCCCCGGGTAGTTCTTTTTTGCCTTGATTCGATTCGTCTAAGCGTGAGAGGGCCCATTTAATTATGATAAAATAATATTTTTATAGCTGCTGCCCTCCGCTTCGACTCGATTAGTTTAAAGCAGGCCTTAAGGCATCATGCTTTATGTAGATTGGATTTCCAGTGACATAAGGCTTAAGTTCGAACCTCAGCTGGGTTCTAAATATAAAAAGTTATTTTTAAATATGATTCATTACTGGTTTTCCCAGATCTCTTTGCGCTAATACAAGAGTGTACTTCCTTTAAATTAACCTCCAAATCACCCGATTCGGTGGACGCATAGTCTTAGGCGCTAGTTTCGAAATAGATGGGACTGCCTATGACGGGGAGATCGGAGTTCAATCCCCGCCGGTTGTAATGAGGGTAGTTTTCTAAATAGTTTTCCACTCTCCTTTTACACAAATGTGGGTGCACTTCTTTTAAATTTAACCTTCTCCGTCCATAGCACATAAGTAAGTTATTAAATAGGCTGCTAAATAGGGTGCTTAAGAACAAACTCCATATTCTTACCTCAGCGATTAAGACGTTATATGATCTGTAAGCACTAAAAAAAGTTTCAAAATAATTTAAAATCCCTTATAAAAATGTAAAATCAATATTTCATAAAACTTTGCTTCGATGCGATATCTGAGCTCAACTTAATGTTTACAAACTAGCCGGTTAATCTGGGATCACACGGACACTTCATTTTGCCAAGTGGGTTAGCTTTCCAAACTCGTACAGACAGCTTTATTAGTCGCGTGAATTTCTGCAGCAAGAGCAAAAATAATCGCGTCGAAATCGATGTGGTGAGGATTTTTTAATTACGAAATTGTTAGTTGTGACGAAATTTAAAATGTTCTGGACAGATTGTTTACCTCATACTTTAAGCAAGTCAAACATAATTTGGAAAAAGAAGGGTTTCTTGATATGAATACAGTTGGTAGGGGGCAAAAAAAAAAAAAAAAANGCTCATAGCCACGTTTTATTAGAATCCGGTTCGAAAGGAAACATACGATTTTTTTTTAAAAGAGATGGTCTGTCGCAATGACGTCACATTGAAGATAAAAATGTAACATAAATATGAAAAACCATTCCGATCGATGCAAAAAAAAAGTTGTGAAGAGGGGACCAGGTCTATGTTTCTTATGTCTATAGAAATATATTATTTTTGGATTCTTAAGAGTGGTTGTTGGGTTTAGACTTAAGCCATAGAGTCGATGAAATTTTTGAACTGACTTTACCAATGTGTTTTTGTAAACCCCGTATTACTACCCATCCGGGCTATCCATGGGTCTTTTTTACTGTGATTATTACTAGTGCAATTACGGCAATGGAATAGGGATTATCAATATATAATTTTAGGTTAAATGCATCCGAATTTTTGTTGAGGTAAAGTGGGAAAACTTTTAGTAAAAATCACCCTCGCCGACAGGGATTCAAACTCCAATCTCCCCGTTATCGGCACTTCAGTCTAGCAGTCTAGCAAGAAATTGGCGCGTTAGACCATCCAACCATCAATGCAGGCTAAACGTATTTAATTGAACAAAAGTGGAAATTATCCTTATAGCATTTCCAGCTATCAAAAATGTGAGAGAATATATTCGTATTTTCCTCATAGTAAATTATACTATGAAAATGTTACACACTTAATGATTACTGTACCCTTAGTCTATCCTTTAAGGTGGTAAAATTATCTTGCATTATTACACTACACTATTACTTCTTAGATAAAGACATAGTGTAATCCGGCAAATTAAGACCACTACATTTTAGGAAAAATAGATTGTACATATTAAGGACGACGAACAAAATTAGAATACAGTTAAAATGTTAAATGTGTTATTATTATTATTATTATTATTACTATTACTATTATTATTATTATTATTATTAGCACCTAGTCTTACTACCAGTTCGGATTATACGCACTTACGCTAATGTGTAATGGTAGGGTGATTGAGAGATTAAATGGAGGACCTAGAGTTTAACGTGGGATACGAACCACGGTGGAGGCCTGGCATTCCCCACATTCACAAGTTGTGATTATTACACGTCTTGTCAGAGGTGAAGGAAGGGTTTGGTAATCAGTTAAATCTGTGCCGGGACCGAGGATTGAAACCCGGACCCCCAGCACAGTGGTCCGACACCTCTCCATTAGACCACGATATCACCTAAATGTGTTATTAATATATTGTTATAAGTTTTTACAAATGCGTCAATACAAGGGCTATCAGCATAATTTTAATTAATAAAATTATGAATGTATCCCAACAAATATTACATATTTGTGTGTAGAGAACTACATATATTTGAAAAGGCATTATATTTAAATAGTACTCTAATATATGCACGATACATCACTTATTTATCATTTATGTGGTACAGTGTTTCTTTAAAACAAAAACTTGTTTAATTTAAAATATACATTAACTTTTTACGTGGGATCTTCATGACTCAAGGTGTTGGTGTTCCAACTATAGTTAATATAAAAATGTTACTAGATATATTTTCACTTATTCATAAAAAAAAGAGGCTGCAATACCAAATTAACATAATTATTGTTTTTGTAAAAACCTCTATAGATAGTCCTACACCTTAGTACAGTCGACAGTCTGTCCACCTACTGAGCTTAGAGTCCTGGATTTAATTTCCAGCGGTGTCGAAAACTGTAACATTTATGAAATTGGGATATACCCTTTCACAGTGATGAATTAACGGCCGGGGTGCTGGGTGTTGTGTCTGTTTTAGATTTAAGTTAGTTTAAAAGTCATGAACTAATATAATCAGTTGGTTCAATGAGTGCACCTTAAATACCTAAAATAAATCAAATTTTTTACTCTCAACTGAATAATAATATTAGTATAATGAATTCAAACCCATGTATCCAATTTCCATATATTGTTACAGTAATGAAGGAATAATAAGGCTGTTCAGTTACTATAATAGTCGCTTCTTAGGCAACTTCAACATATGAAGGGTAAAAGTAAAAGTAAGGGAAAAGTCGCATTTTAACTCTAATTGAATAAGTGCTGCAATCTGTTAGACAATCATGACACCTTTCTTATACAATTTAGATTAAGGTTAAGAGAGGCCTTTGTCGTATTTAAATAATTCATTTAAAAAAGTATTTTCTTAAGTCCTAGTTTGAGTGTTTGAGATTTAAAAGTTATTGTTCTGGAAAATATTTGTTTTAGGACTTTCCCTCTTTGTCTCCTGTAGCCTTCATATACTAACCGCTTGCAGCAGGTAGATTCCTTATTGGTCATTTATTTGAATATTACCTAATCAATTATTTAACCAAACTAATCTTTTTTTATGAATAATTAGACCCATGGTAAAAAAAATATTCTGCCTGTATTGGATATTTTGAAAAATAAAGTAACACACATCCATCTCGATTGACACATGAACTAAACAAAAAACAAGTTCGGTTTGAAGTTGTCGATTACATGTAGATAGAGGTTCGAATCCCTGCCGGGTGTACAGAGTTTATTTTTTCTTTAATTATTATTTATTTCCAAGCAATTGGAGAAAAATTTCTTTAAACAATTATCTTCTGACCCTTAACCCATCAGGGTAGTTAAAGGCGGATAGATTGTTTGGGTAGTAAGATGGAGTGTGATAAAATATATATATATATATTTGAATGTAGCGTTACAAGCCTGTAAACAAGGGGAGCTGAAAGATTTTTTTAAGATTTATAGTTTATAAGGAAGGGAATTGGTTAGATTTCTTTTAGCCACTGCATCTTACTACCAGTTCAGGTTATACGCATATATGATAATTACCTACTCTAATAGGGTAAAGATGAAGGTATCATTTGAGAGGGTTGCTTTCGTGGAAGGAGAATGAGATACCATTTAGGAAAAATTACCCTCACCAGGCCCAATTGGGATTCGAAACCAGATAATTCCGTCATCAATAGTCCAGTCTAAAACGAGAGTGACGCCATTAGACCACTAAGTGGGAGGTGGTGAAATTAATGCTCTGGAATTTTGTTATTATAATATCCCCAAAAAATTTTAGGGGAAGTAAAGCACTAGTAGGTATCACAATAATTCATATACAGTATATAGTAAAAATGTAATAAAAAAGTAACTTTTTTTAATCTTGACTTCCACTAAGAATTCTTAAAAATCACACAAGAAAATTTAATTAACTTTATTTCTTCTCTCAACTCTTCAGGAATGAACAAGGACTAGTCTAGGCGTCTAGAGCAATTTAAATGGAAATGTAAAGGTTCATTTCCCTTTTGTTAACAACTATTCTGTATTTAATTCCAATTTAGAAACGAGAGTAATACAAGATTTCTATGTGTGGGAGAAGGCACAATACGCGAAATGGAGTACGTTATTTAGTATTCCATAAGCCTCGAAAATGGTGAAATAGTGTGAGGCGCTAAGGGTCATTCCTATTTTGAGAAAATAAATCATTTTCTCACGATCTCAGAAGTTGGCTGCAGTGGCATTATTATGTTTTTTCTCTCTCCCCCTCCCCCTCAACCCAAGGTTGACGTGAACTTGCAAACAAAGAGAAATACTTCTGCACTTGGAGCTAATAATAATTAAAGCTGTTGACTGATTCAAGGCAAATTATTCAACATTGTAAAAATCTTGTTTGTATTAAGTGGTAAATAATTTATTTCGTTTAAGAGCCTTCATAAAACCAGGCCCAACTCAGCTACCGGCTCTCATCTGCGTGTGCGTGCTTGTGTGCGTGTGCACGTGTGTGCGAGTGAAAGGAAAAAGAAAAAGACCTACGATACGCCATAAATGTGTACATTGCATTCGTATTTGAATAATTACTCAGAATTTTTCCGCGGTGACCATGGGGGACAAAGCAACAAAGTTTCTTGTTAATAACTATACTATGTCCCTATTGTGACAGAATGAAGATTTGTGCACAGCGTTTATCTGTGAAGACATTCTAAAATGGTCAAAAAACAGCTTTTTCAATGTAGTTTTTATCCAAATATCATTTAATATTTCAACAATGTTCATTATTACAAACTTCTATCAACTCTTACTTCCATGAATGTTTAATTATAAATGATCCACGTGCAATGGTGTTCGTGTAAATTTACTATTTCTAGCCGAGTGTATCACAGAGTTGATTGGCTTGTGATGCAGCACGCTCTTAGTAATCAGTGCAAATATTGAACACGTTACACAATAACAGTTTCGAAAAAAAAAATGAATTGGTAATCTCAAAAAAACTCACGTTTCCACGTTTGGTAAAACTCAACTTATCCTCATTTTTTAATCCTACCCTACGAGGCGTATTTTCCATGCAAAATTACAACTTTGACTAAGCTTCTCTATATTACATTATGTAGGAATTATTTTCGAAAAGACCATATTTATGGAGATTTGGACCTTTCCAACATATCTTTTGTCGCCCCCCCCAACACCCACCTCTACCCCGGTAAAATTTATATTTGTGAAAACATGGCCTTTTTCCAAATGAACATGGTTTTAAATTAATTCAACAGACACTGCCAATTTGACTGGAGTGATTGATATCGGTTAGCCACCTTATAACAAATAAATTAAAAAAGTTCAATTCTATGTACCGCCGTTTGACCTTGAAGAGTCCATACCCCCTATTCTGCCTTTGGAAAAGCATAATTCTTTGCCCCTAATCAGCGGGTTTCAACCTCACGTCTTGAGCTATTGCGCAGATGCGATTAAAATTTACCACATTCTTCAAGTGTATGAGTGCATTATGTTTATAAAATGAACCTGGCCTAAAACTATTATGGATATAACTTTATAATATCTAAAGAGGTTGTGTGGTCACGAGAGTATTTAAAAATAATCTGCTTTTATCACAAACCTAACCAATTTTATAATATTGATTTCTAAATTGTTCTATAAATTGTATGATTTATCTAAAATGAAAAATATTTTCCGATGAACTATTTTTTATGCCTGTCCATCTGTCTGCTTGACGGTACATAGAACTAAATCAATGAAACTGTAGCTCTAACTTAATATTTATATGATTTATGGTCATAGATCAATAATTTTTTAAATTGTGTATCCAACCCTCAAATTAAGGGTAGTTTACAAATGATTAATTTTTGAAAATTATCCAAAACTTTTAAAAATTGGCTAAAACCTCTTTGTTCAAAATGGGAGTATGAGGAATGTTTTACAATATTAATAAAAATTTATGTTCGTTTTTCTAAAGAAAAATTCAGGTTAGCTTACTGATGACCGATATTTCAATTTGTTGTCAGAACCTATAATAGACTATTTCATAAAACATGTACGATAGGTTTCTAAAACAATATTTGTGCAGAAATTACAAGAAATCCTGTGACTCGGACCGACAAGAAAATAGACTTGTGATTTTTTAAATGAGTACAAGTCGTAGCTACTTTATTACGCCCAAATTGATGCTAAAGCTATACTTATTTTATATGCTAGTTACTATCCATAAAATTGTAATGGCCAGATATATTTATATTGTACTTTAGTGCCAATATGCTGGTTACGAGCGTATGTAATAATATTTCATTCAAGGGAACAATATGAGTAGAGGAGAGCTCAAAGAAATATAAGCACCATCAATAACCTATGAAGAAAACGGGAAATTATTTAACTTAGGAGAAAAAAAATCAACCCTTATTTATTCTTACGGGATTCAAACCTCGTTTTTTCAGGCACGCTAATGCCTTTGCCTGTATTATCAATAAACCCTGTTACGCCACAAAATTTAAAGGGGGCTATCTAGGTAGCCAATATATTGGTGCTCATATGTTACGTTAGGTTAGGTATTGACAAAACCCTTAATAGTACAAGAGTTTGGTTTTAGTGGGAAGGAAAGGAAAATAAAAACTATTTTCTATGACTTTATTAATAATATATTAAAGGCTTGTAAGCTTAGTTTCGTAATCGGCAATCCGGTGTTTATACCTTATACCATTTGGCCACCAGTGTGGTTGGCACCAATAGCTACATTATGTAAACTCATGTAGAAAAAAAATACAATTTTAATAAATTGTATTTACCATCAGCTCTACATGCTTGGAGCCATCACAACAACCACTTTTTCGACTATGTTTGTAAACAGCCTTTGTTTGAGCAGAGAATAAACAGAGCGCTTATTGCGACTGCGCGTCCGATAAACGGGTGCGAATAGTTGTAAACTGGGCATAAAGCAAGCCTTTGGCCTCCAAGCAAATCGCTTGCACTATAAATGAGGCCTAAGGCGCCACTTCCTCCTAATAGAGAAGATCGCCGATGACAATATATCGGGGTTCAAATTCCGGTATTGTATAGTGAGGGTTGTGACCTGGTGGTCTAGAAGTAATGTGTCGGACTTTTGTGCTGGAGGGTCCGGGGTTCAATCCTAGGTCCCGGCACAGATTTATCTGATTACCAAACCCTTCCTTCACCTCTGACAAGACGTGTATTAATCACAACTAGTGAATGTGGGAAATGCCAGGCTTCCACCATTGTTCGGATTCCACGTTAAACTGTAGGTTGTAATGATATTGATTTAGATCACTCTAAAATATGTAAAAAGGCATGGATGAAGGTAATTTTTCTTTAAAGTAACATATGTAGAGTATCCTTTCATGAGTCATCCATGAAGAAACACGCGCTTTTCAGAAATAATGTGAAAAGGATTAGATTACACCATTAAAATATATTTTTTATACAATTTTTCCTGTTAAAGGAACAACTACGCAGTATTTGGCAAAAGACGCCAATTCCCTATACCAATACGAAGCTAGCCTTCACAACACCCGTCGCCAGGACTCTTTCTATTATTCAGTTTTTACACTGATGATGAAGGGACCAAGAGGCAAGGGATATGTCATATATACGCCACTTGTGCGTATGTTTAAGGCATCCAAGCAACGTCACACAAGTCAGTCGGGCACAAGCAACGCAGTCAGGGACTCACTAGCACTGGCTCTCGCAGTCACAGTCTAACACAGAATACAATAATTTACGTTAATATCACAAGTGTGCATTGATATAAATTATTTAATTGGAGTATGTATAAGTAATTAACAGATGTCATTTGAATAAACCGTGTGTGAATCAACAGCCATAAAGAGTTATTTTTCTTTCATTTATTAAATATACAGATTTAATTAGTGCTCGACCACGGAGCTATAGACAACCTAAATATAATCACAGCAATATTATATCAGGGAATTAATCCGTAGTGTTTCAAGGTCCTCCATTGCATCTCACAATCACCCTACCATTACACATTAGCATAAGTGCGTATAACCCGAACGGGTAGTAGGACGCGGTGCTGATGATGATAATAATAATATAATGAGGGTTGATTTTCTAAGACGGGTTATTCACTCCCTCTCCTTGCAAACTCGGGTACACCGCACCTAAATTAAAATCTTCCTCGTCCCTAACACATTAACCTGGTCGGTACATATGTGTACAACTCGAACCAATAGTTAAGACGCAATGTAGAAATAATAAATACGCATAAAATGTTTTATCTTATTTGATTGAGGGCTTGTCGATCTAGGTCGAATACTGTAATATGGGAAGAGTACGTGTATTTCAAGTTCGGGAGCCTCTCTGGAGATGATACATATGGAGTCTATTTCAAGAAGGTATTTATTTACACGAGTTATTTGTTGACTCACTAACTTGTACCCCCACCACCGTTTTTTGACAGCGCAACAAGCGTACAACTGACCATGACATAGATATGGTTTATATTTCAAATTAGCAACGTCTCGTTGATTCAGTCAAAGTTGTGTATCGACCATATTTCTAGCTATTCAGCGCATCCACCTATCCAAATAGAGGGTGGATTTATTCAAGACCTTGGCTCGATGCCAGTTGCTGGTTTTTTTTAAAATTGATTTATCATTTATGTATGAGTTTGTACCAGTAACCAGGCACGCAGCTGTGTCGTCACATAAAGAACTTTATTTAACAGGTCAAACCACTATTTGGTACATTTTTATGTTACAGTACACCACCGTGTGTTCTGCAAATTATAATTATTTTAACATAATAATAATGTTAATTTTGATGGCGTTAAGATAAAATGTAATCCATCTCGGTGGCGTAGTTGGCTAACACGCTAGTCGTGTTGAGCTCGACGGGGAGATCAAGGTTCGAATCTTGGTCGGGTGAACTGGGGGGTGGTTTATCCTAAATGGTTTTCCACTCTCCCTCCCCACAAATGCGGGTTCATTTCCTATAATACAACCTTCCCAGTTCCTAATCCATTAGCGTAATTAGTACTTAAAGCGTATAACCCGAACAGGTAGTAAGACGCGGTGCTAAAAAAAAAGATAAAATTTAATATAATCACTTTTCAATGCTGGCTATTCTCATTTATTTAATTTAAGGATACACTAATTATTATTCCTATGGCTTTTATACTATGTTTAATATTTTCATTATGTAAATGTGCACTCTCTAAACCAACTTATTATATCATTATACGAGAATTTCCATGAGCGAGAGTTAAAGGACCTACTAATTTTGCCATAAAGGTTATTTTCATATACCTTTTAGGGTTCTTTTATATACCACAATCGACATGGATCCAATGGTTTTACATCCCCTCCGAAGGAAGTTGTGCTACGGATTTTTATCACTCATTTGAATATTAGAATGTAGTTTTAGTAACTTTTGTAGCGGTCTGAAAGTGCCCTTACTACCAGAATATTTTCCGAGATACTCTATCCCAATATTTACGAGTTCATTCTCGAATATTTTAGTGATTTTTCCTAAAAAAAAAAATCTAGCATCTCATCTAACTACCCGTTCATATACGCTAATGATTTGCGGATAAATACGGTTGAATTTTTAATAAATGTACCTACAGTTGATGGCGATAGAGTGGAAAAACATTTAGGGGGGAACCACCCTCAGTACAGTAAGCCCCCCCAAAATCGGCACTTAGGCCTATTGCGAGAATGACGCCTTTGATCATGCTGCCACTGAAGTGGGTCAATTAAACAAAGTTTTTTATTATTATTATTTAGCACCGCGTCTTACTACCCGTTCGGGTTATACGCTTAAGTACTAATTACGCTAGTGGATTAGAAATTGGGAAGGTTGAATTAAAGGAAGTAAACCCGCATTTGCGTGGAGAGAGAGTGGAAAACCATTTAGGAAAAACCAGCCCCAGTTCACCCGACCGAGATTCGAACCTCGATCTCCCCGTCCTCAGCAGTCGGGCTCAACACGACTAGCGCGTTAGCCAACTACGCCACCGAGGCGGGTTAAACAAAGTTGAATGGGGAATAATTATTCAAGATAGCGATAAATATATTCAGGAATTAAGCTTCGAAGTCTAGTTTATTTGTTCCATTTGATCAGTTTCGAAAACTGTAATGATCGTTTGATCGCAAATGTTTGAATAAAGGCAATGTTGATCTTTCGAACCTACCATTAGGGCGTACGTACATAATACCAACATTTTATCAAATGGCAACGGGAAGGTAATTAACAGTTCCAACATTTCCACTTTGTTCATATTGGAGTCTTAATTTACTTATCAACTTTCCGATAAGTGGATGTGTCGCATGCTGTCCGTTATTGACTTGCGCTCTAACATGGCGTGTACACTCTGAAAGGGCAAAATGTTGTACCTCCTTTACATTTTTGTAAGACCGGGGAAGTTTAATTACAGAGATCGCTTCGATAAGTCTTTGAGGTGGGACGAAAACGGAAGAGAACTCGAGTTTTAAAAGTTCGTATTTATTTTTTATGACAAAAAGCTTGTTTTGAACTATACAATGTTTTTTTTAAAGCAAACTCGTCTTATTAGTCGCTCGGATTATACGCCTTTGTACTAATTACGCTAATGGGTTAAGGACGAGATCTGTTGATTTTAAAGGAAGTAAAACCGCATTTGAGTAGAGAACTATTTGAAAAAAAAACCAAAAAAAAACACCCTCAATACACCAGACCGGAATTTGAACCCTGATATCCCCATCATTAGCAGTCTAGTCTGTTGCAAGAGTGACGCCTTAGACAATGTGGCCACCGAATCGGGAACCAACTAAAATTAATATATCTCTTCAATAGATAGGTGCGTTTAGTTTAATTCTATACATTTTCCTATCTCAACCATTATTTAATTTTGTAGTAAAAACATAAAACTTGATATGAGTAATAAACACTACATTGAGTCCAATAAAAATGTGTTTTTTTAAATCCACCACGTCTTGCTTCCCATTTGGGCTGTACACATTTTACTCACACCGGTGGAGTAAGGATTAGGAATTTAGAATTTGGAGGAAATGTACCAATATTTGGGTGAGGGTAGATGGGGTAAAACCATTTATTGAAATCCACCGTGAGAAATACTCATTAAGGTTGAGACTTGACCTTGACTTTCAAGCTATCCGTATATAGGAATAATGGTCTAGTCCCGATACAAGACAACAAATACGACCTTTAGGGTACGGCCAGACTGGGTGGGCGAGCGAGCGAGCGAGCGAGCGAGCGAGCGAGCGACTATAAAATAAAATAGAACACATTGGTTGTAATGAGAGGTAGCCAGACTGGAGCAAGCGACCGAGTGCGCACTCGAGCCGGTACAGTCTAGTTTACAGGCGCTAGGCAATATTATTGTATGTTGGTTCATTGAGTTCTATGTAAACTCATCATTTTGACATTTGTATTACTATCGATAGGTTTAGCACACTTGCCACTAACGGCCTAATTTAATTGGTAAGACCATAGACCATATATATACGTAAACCCGATATGTTAAAATACATCAATATTAATCAAAGTAGGCCTTTACAAATAAGAATCACCATTAGTTTGGAGAGAGTATGGGAAAACCACAACAATAAATCACTTGTCAAAAACCACCCTCAGTTCACTGAGCCAAGATTCGAACCTTTGCCTCCTCGTCAACAACTAACGAGAGCTATCTGCTAATCACGCGCTCGCTCTCTCGCTTGACAGTTTGACCGAACCCCTAAGTATTCAACTTTTTGAAAGTTCTAAGCGTATGTCAGTTTCTATAAACACAATAATTTTTCCTTGTCCAAACTTTTTTTTCAGCACCGTGTCTACTACCTGTTCAGGTTATACGCTTATTTATGGATTAGGAAAGCTTAAATTGGAGGAAATACACTCGCATTTGCGTGGAGGGAGAGTGGAAAACCCTTTAGAAAATCATCCTTAATACACCCGACCGGGATCGAACCCCGTTCTTCCCGTATTCGGCAGTCTAGTCAAAAACTAGATAAGCGCGTTAAACCACAAGGTTACCGAAGCTGGTGTTACCCTAGTTAAATGTGTATGGATAAGATGGGTAGTTAGACGTTCTAGAAAAGAAAAAAAGTCGCACTTGAAACCATATAATGTAAAAGGTTTCAGAAGGTATGTATGGGTGAATAAATAACTCCATGAACGTTATAATCATGATCGTGTTAATTCCTAATAAAGGGGCAAAGACTCGAATCCATCCGGATCCCCTAAACGTAAGATGTGTTATGTCTTTCACTAGGCTCAAACACCTTTAAAATACGCAATAACCTGCATTAAGTGGAATGTTTTAAAATACGATTTAGATAGAAGTACTTTTTTGACAGTTACAACAGTTAGTAAAAAATGTGCTCACGTATCCATACGTTAAATTATGTGAAATGAAGCTGTCGATTTTGATATATAATATCAATACCTATAAAATAACGCAAATAATAGTAAAATGGTACCAATGTTGAACGAAAAATATGAATGTTAATAGACCATTCGCTCACTGGAGTGGGGTTAAGTCTTAACTATCGTGTTAGATTGGTTGCTGATGACTGGTAAATCAGGGTTCAAATCCCGGTCGAGTCTAGTAAGGGTGTTTTTTTTCCCAAAATGTCTTCCCACTCTCCTTCCACGCCAATTCGGGTAAATTAACTCTAAAATGTTTTATTTCCTCATCTCTACCCTATAAGAGTAATTATCATACCCGTATATGCGTATAACCTGTACAGGTGTACGCTGTGAAATAAAATATTTGTTATTTCTAACATAATCCTACTATGCAGAGATGTTGATTCTTTTTAAATAGATAATTAAAATGATTAAAAAATTTATTTCTTCACTCACCGATAGTATAAGTGGCTCCATCTATCTGGAAGGTGGCGCTCTTACACTTTTTAAAGAGCTTGCCCGAAGGCGCCTGGCGGGTTGGAACGGCAGGGGGTGGACCCCGCTCCCTTATATTGGGGGCAGGCCTCGGGGGTGTTAAAGGCGGCCGCCTCGTCGCTCCCTGATCTGGAGGCGGGACATCCTCCATAGCGTCTTCTTAGCACAACGTTTTTTTTTTAAGAAGCCCTCTTTAATTTAAAGAGTCACCTTTTTTCTTGTTTACCCAAAAATTACCCCCCTTAAATAACTCACGTGCTACACATAAGCATAACCTCCATTTATAATTTCAAACGTCAACTCAAAATGAAACCATTAGTTTGCTTTAATTAAGTAATCAAAAAGATCAAACAAATAAAAATATCAGTGTATTGCTGTTACAATCTTTAAAACGTAAAATGAAGCACATAGCTTTGATATGATCATTTAATATTGGTGTTAAAGATTTGATTTAATTTGTAGATCCATGTGTAAAAATCTTAGCTCGACGTACCACTTTACTTTATTTATGTTAACCAGTATTTATGAGGTATTAAGACGACTCACGTGATATAGGATTTTTACATAATCATAAATAAAAAAAAAACACAACCAAAAATAAAACACCCCCTTCGGAAGTTATTAGCCACACATCGATACCGAACAAAGATAACTAAAGCACGCAGTTGTATCAGTCAGACACCGCAAGTTTCACCAAGCCGCCACGTGGTATGATGTGTTAAACATCGGGAGCACGGGGATACACTATACCTCCCTCTCAATCCACTTCCCCTCTCCCTCCCCACCACGAAACTTTCGACAACCACCCCGTGAGCATGCGCACAAGAACTGACCCTTCTTTCATTCTCTTACTTCAAGGGAGGGGAGGAGGGGAAAAAAAATATAGTCAGATTTAGATAAAGAAGAAATATTTTATTATATTATTATTAGCACCGCGTCTTACTACCCGTTCGGGTTATACGCACTTACGCTAATGTGTAATGGTAGGGTGATAGTGAGATGAAATGAAGGACCTAAAGTTTAACGTGGAATCCGAACCACGGTGGAGGCCTGGCATTCCCCACATTCACAAGATGTCTTGTCAGAGGTGAAGGAAGGGTTTGGTAATCAGATAAATCTGTGCCAGGACCGAGGATTGAACCCCAGACCCCAGCACAGAAGTCCGACACCTTACCCCTAGACAGCCAGGTCACCAAGAAACATTTTCTTTCACAGTTAAACAGGATGAGGTCGAAACAATTAGACTGTTAGTAACTTGAAAATTAACACTTTAATTGAAAAGTAAATATTCACTAGCTAGATAAAAGCAAACTACATACTACTTTTTTCTTCACTTTTTTGCAGATAGTGTCACTCAGGTAAGCTCCAACGGACGTCAGACAAACCTCAGCACGTTATCCATCGCTTTCCTCAACATAGATAGTCTAATTGTTTCCGCCTCACCCTATACAAGATACTAAACTAATCTTTATTTATTGATACGTGAAGTCATGTGATCTATCTGCAACTGTCACTTTTATAATAGATAATATTAACAACAAAGTATTATTATTATTATTTAGCACCGCGTCTTACTACCCGTTCAGGTTATACGCTTAAGTACTAATTACGCTAATGGATTAGGAATTGGTAAGGTTGAATTAAAGGAAGTGAACGCGCATTTGCGTGGATGGAGAGTGGAAAACCATTTAGGAAAAACCACCCCCAGTTCACCCGACCGAGATTCGAACCTCGATCTACCCGTCCATCAGCAGTTGAGCTCAACACGCGCGCGTTAGCCAACTACGCCATTCAGGCGGGTAACAACAAAGTAAAATTTTATCAATGATTTTGGGGTTTTTTCTAATCACCACGTCTTACTACTTGTTCAGGCTATACGTATATATGATAATTACGTTAGTGAGGTAAAGATGAGGAAGGAATAATTTTAAAGATAGTATACCCACAGGCATGAAAGGAGAGTGGAAAAACATTTAAAAAAACCTACAAGGATTCGAACCCAGATCTTACTATCATCAGCAGGTCAGTTTAACGCTTGAATGACGCCTTAAATTATTCGTCCACTGAAACAGGTGTTTATAAATTTGACAATAACAAATTATTGTTGTATTATCTAAAAGTTATTTCCTACCAGAACTCTACTAGAGTAGTTTTAAAAAAATAAAAAATATTTATGGCAGCCAACATAATACTATTTTATTATTTTAATTTTATAGATAGTCTTTTAAAAGTGACAGCTACAGATCACCTTTCCAAATGTCAACTAAGGTTCTTCCTACGAAAATTATGCTGTATACATTGTGTGTGTGTGTGTGTGTGTGTGTGTGTGTGTGTGTGTGTGTGTGTAAAGAAGAAATATTTTGAGGTACATCTCATGGTAACTTCTAAAAATATGGCACTAATAAAATTTCATAAAAGAAAAATAATCTTACTCGTCCTCCAAGGTTCTTGTGCGCATATGGTTTTTCTTAAATGGAGTAGAGAGGCGTTAAGATTATCTTCACAAGGATATAGGAAAAAAAGATCTTTCGTAGAACTGTACGTCATCTTAAAAGTGAGAGGGCGTTTTTTTTCGTTTAGCTGTCGCTTGGCTTACCGACTATATCCTCCGTCTAAGACCAACTATAGTAGCCCCGTGGCTTCTTTGGTGCTAACTGACAGCTCACAGCTGACTTCTGACAGTCAACATTTAGGTATATACCTAAATTTTAACTGTCAGAAGTGACAGCTGCTAAACACATGTTTTGGCAGATCTTAAGGTTCGGCGTAGGGATACATGATTTGGTCTGGTAACTTTTCAAAACCGTCAGCTGCGGGCTGTCAGTCAGCACCAAAAAAGCCATGGGGCTACTGTAACATAAGGAAGGAACCAGGGAAGTGTTTTTTTTTTAAATATATATATTTAACGAGCACTTTTTGAATCGAATGATTATATCAGCAAACGACTTGTAAACTAACTTAATCTTATAACCGACACATCACCATATCTCCTTCAGCGTGAAAGGGGAAACTACAATTTTCAAAAATGAGAGTTTCTGTTATGGTGCGGCAGAAGGGTGTGCAAGTATTTTTCAGATTTTATAGAATATAATTTGTTTTGAAAAAATAAATCAAATATTTCTCCAGTAGCAATATAGAGTTTAGTTTTCTACACATGCTAATATCAACAGAATATCTGTTTAGGGTGTTCTGGAATGTTGTCAAAACATTTTAAATAAAGAGAAAAAGTTTTGACTAAATTTCAGGACAACCTTGACAGATATTCAAGATCATTTGATATTAGCATGTGCAGAAAACTAAACTCTATGTTGCTACTGGAGAAATATTTTATTTATTTTGGCAAAGAAAAAATGTAATGATATAAAAACTGTAAAATTACTCGTGCTCCCTTCTGCCGCACCTTAAGGTGTCAGGACTTTAAAAGAAGTTGACTTCTAAGAAAAATACACTCTCATTAATATGTAAATAACTAACAAGCAAGCTGACAAAAACGTATAGTTCATCTACTTTAATCTACCGGTGACTGAGAGGTCTATGTTCATATCCCAGCCGAGTGTACCGAGATTTATCTGTGTACCTAAATGGTTTCCTACTCCCCTCTCCACGAAAATGAGTCTCTCTCAATTCAACCTTCCTCATCCCTTCCCTATTAATGTAAATATGAGGATGTTCCCAACTGGTAGGAAGATGTAGAGATTGCAAAAGAAGATGGGAAACCTAATTTCGTAAAAAATAAAAAAAATAAAAATCCTTAAAGAATTCTGTTGCATACAAATCTTAAGTCAAAGCTTGATGCTACTTTAGACATCTCTAACAGTTAAATCAACTTGACTAAGGTCACTTTACCATCAACATTTTAATGAACAAATTTAGCAATGGTATAATTAATTATAAGGTATAAATAATAATTCAATAATTTCAAATTATTATTATTATAATAATTATTATTATTATTAGCACCGCGTCCTACTAACCGTTTGGGTTATACGCACTTACGCTAATGTGTAATGGTAGGGTGATATGATAGTCTATGAGCGTTTGTGTTGCCTCTATAATATTCACCGATAGGCTATGTAGGTTTTACAGCAGTGGTGGGCAAACTACAGGCCGCATGCGGCGTTAATTTAAGCGGCCCACGCACAAATTTAAAACTTTCGTGATTTTAGTAACAAAAAACACAAATTATATACATAATCAGTGTGTGTTTTTGAACATGTAAACAAATTAGAAAGTTCGTTTATAATGTTACATGTATAAAAACATAAGCTTTTGTACGCGGTAATTATGGTAGTTTTATGACTAATAATTGTAATTTTTTGTGTAGGTATAAAGTTCACTATTTAATAAATTCATATTTTGGTTACATGTGGCCCACTAGAGACCTTACACATGTCCATGTGGCCCTCGGGGAGAAAAGTTTGCCCATTTCTGCTTTATAGTCTAATAACAAAAGTATCCGGAATTTCTTCAGACAGAAAAAGAAAAATCTCATTTTATTTCTTCAGGCCTGGTTTAATTATTTTTTTAAATAAATCTAACAAAAATTTAAAATTCCAGTTTCTACGTGCTCATGTTTCTGCAAAGAGTCTAGTAATTTTAAAATGTCAGACTTCTGCGTGCAGGATAGGCTATATCACGTAATGATCATGACAAACAAACTCTTCATTTTATTAATAAAGATGTATATATTATCTTAATATGCTTTGTAAAGGTTATTTATAGGCTTCCTTTATAGCGTATACAATGCACCGTATAGTTAAGTGCGGATTCGGGAAGGGGTGTGTGTGTCAAAGCGTCAGTTGGTCCCCCTGTGAAAGATAGAAAATTAATACAAAAAATAAAATGAAAGTTCAAATTTTAGAAAGAAAATACAACACAGATCGTATACAATTTTTAATCTTTTTTACACGCAGACAACTCTTAATCCGGGTCCACATGTGCGTTATTCGTCTACGTTTATTCAATGTTCGGTATGACTCACGCAAGTGTGAAAAAAAATATTCGTTTTCATGTACCTATATTTGTCGTGCATAGCGAGTACCAAACATTGTTCCACATGGAGACGGCAGACTACCGCGCATCAAAGAAGACTAATAATCGCCTGAGAGCAGTTCATCCACGAATACCGAATATATAGTATGTGAGGACAGAAGGAGCAGCGGAACTGTGGGGGACTCTGCCCCCTTGGAAATAATTTCCTCCTCCCTGGAATAAATTCCTCTCCCCCTCCCCCCAGATATATTTTAAATCCTCTGAAATTATCGAATATGAAGCTGAAAGATGACCTTAAATTAAACTCCAAATGACTTCTAGATGCATTCTATTGTCAAAAATTTGCCGATGAAGACTGCTTCAAATAACTACTAGACTAGAGGCATATAACTGGGGAGAAAAGTCGGTGGAAGAAAGCTTTAAATAAATTTCAATGATATCCAAATTTCAAAATGTCTAGGGGAGGACAATTCTAAATTCTGAATTTTCTGAAAGAATTATTTTTTTCAAAATGTTGTTAGTGGAAGACCACTTCAAAAACTATCTTCTATAGGTTTCTAATTATCGTAAAAAAATAAGGTGAGGATCACTCTAAATAGCTTCAAGGGGTATCCCCACTTCAAAAATTTCTAAGTGAGGAACACTTTAAATGCTTGTAAAATAGAATAAAAAAAAAATACGAGTGAACCATTTTTCAAAAAATTGTCGAAGGAGGGCCACTCCGAATAGTTTATGAAAACTATCTTGATTTAAAAAATTTGAGAGCATGACCACGCTTTAAAACATACATAATATCAAATATGAATGAGAAATACACTGTAAGAAAAATCTGTGGTAAAATTCCCATACATGTATTGGAAGTAATTAACCCATACAAGTATTGAAGTTTTCCCATACACAGTCATGGGAAAAGTGCCACATGTCAGTAGTAATTTTCATGTACTTGATCGGTATTTTTCCCATGTTTGGATATGGAAAAAATATAATTTCTCCTTTATGTTGATTGTATTTTTCTTATACTTCGTTGGTATTTTTCCCATACCTGTGTATGGAAAAATTAATATTTGACCGCCATTAAGATTGTGATTTTTATATACTTGATTGGTATTTTTCCCATACCATACAAATAATACTTATTTAGGCACTTTAAAATCTTTTTACCTATAAGTGCACATAAGGAGCAAGTCACATCAGATCACTTTAAAGGAATTCAGACATCAAAAAGGACTTACGCCCTTTAAATAAAGTGCACTAGGGTAAAAGTGCGCTACTATTCAGACACAGCCTATATTTTAAGTTAATAAAATAGTTTGGTAGGATACCTAATCTTTTTCGATATTACAAATGATACACCTATTTTACTAAGCTTTAGTCACATGTAGGAAAATGATAGCTCAATCTCTATACAAGATGAAAACAATTTGAATCACAAAATAAACAACTGCCACGTGGTGTTTTGTTCTTATTACAAAGTTAGGTTAAACAAGCGAAATTCCTCCATTTTTCACATCATGAATTATATTCATAAATAATTAACTTGTTCTTCACTAACTGGTGAGAAAATACAGCAGCAAATATACTCCTTTAACAAAAAAATTAATAATTCGATAACTTTTTTATTTACACTATGTTCTTCTCTAAACAAATATGGCGAACTTCTTCTGAACTTGAAGACAAACGTGTCTCTCTCTCTCTCTCTCTATTATAGCGCATGCGCACTGAGCTACGAATCGGTGTTTCCCATTCAAGTTGAAATTTTCCCATATAAATGTATGGATACTTTTGGGTGCATTGGAAATGTTCGATAGACATATGGGAAAATTCCGATGTCCGTATGGTATATTAAAAAGTATGGGAGAAATACAATATTGTTGTATGGAAAATTTATGATTATTTCTTACAGTGTAGTTAAATGGATCTAAACAGAAATCTAACATTGTAGCTAACTATGTTAATTATAATTATGAACCCCCTATGAAAATGATATGGATCCGCCCCTGCGTATAGGTTCTCTATAAAAAGACCACTATAACCTACATAAGTACTAGATAGTCTCTCTATAGACGCTTTATAGTAGCCATGTTTAATTTATATACGTCTGCTGCCAATATAAAGTGAATACCTTTTTGTATGAGCACAGCAATCCTATACTAATAGCTAGTGTATATATATCTCCCCATTTAAATTACTACTAAAATTAATACAATTAGCACAAAGTAGCTATAAAACGTTGAAATATGGTTTAAATTACACTCATTCTAACCACCCCGTGATAAACTCTACTGATCATTAATTCAAACCAGTGAGTTATGATGCTAATATCGATGACGCGTCTCGCTGCGCGTAGTCGCTAATTCGCCAGCCGTGGCCATTATGCATGTGCCATCAATGTTTCCATGATATATCTGACGTTTAATGACCGTCTAAATTGTTATGACACCGATCATCTCTGCGACTAACTACGGCATATATATATATTTTTTAAACCTGTTCATATAAAATCAAAAAGGGCTTTCCTTACTTAAATATCAAAATGGCTAATGCGCACACATGATTTATAAGAAAAACGTTTAGTAAGATTTTTTTAGCATCAAGTCCTACTACCCGTTTGGTTTGTACGCCTATATACTAATTACACTTATGTTTTAAGGGTGAAGATTTGAATTTAGAGGAAGTTCATACGCACTTGCGTGGAGGGAGAGTGAAAAACCATTTCGAAAAAAAAAACACTCAGTACACCCGACCGGCATTCGAACCCCGTCTATTCTAGTATAGTCTTGTCCATTGCAAGAGTGACGCCTTAAACCATTCTGTCACCGAAGCAGGTCATCACAGATATTCAAGAACTTTTGAGAAGTAAGACTTAACGTATCTACTGACCAAAAATATTTTATTTTGTATGCCAAAAAGATTTTTGTCATAAAAAAATTGAAAAAAATACGTACCTTGACTCGTGTTTCCTTAAATGAAACCTTAAGAAAGTTTTTTAATAGTGTTAAAAATAGTTCTTAGGGACCTGCCTCTGTGGCGTAGTTGGCTAACGCGCTTGTCGAGTAATTAGTGTAATTAGTACTTAAGCGTATAACCCGAACGGGTAGTAAGACGCGGTGCTAATAATAATAGACTACCTTCGCTGATGTTCGCATGGTCTGAATCAGTCAGTCAGTATTGCATTGGACTGGATTGCTGGTGATTGGAGGGACGAAGTTCAAATCTAGGTCGGGCGTATTAGGGGTGTTTTTCATCACCTTTCCCCCACCCTCTCCCCAATAATGCGGGTACATTTAGGCTAAGATATCTTCTTTATTTCTATTTATTTAAACTAAGTCATTACTAACCATAATGTCAAACGTGATATTAGCTATCCAATTCAGTGGTCGAATGGTCTAAGGCTCACTCTCGTGTTGGACTGGCCAGTTGATGACAGTGAGATCAAGGTTCGAAACCCAGTCGAGTATACTGAGGTTTTTTTTTCTTAAATGGTTTCCCACTCTCAATCCACGTAAATGAGGGTAGATTACCTTTAGAATGCTTCCATCCTCATCCCAACTTATATAACTGTTCTCTTCTTTACATAGCTTGAAAAAAGCTTATCCGATTATTATGAACTAGCAGGTGACCTGGTGGTCTAGCGGTAAGGTGTCGGACTTCTGCGCTGGGGGTCCGTGGTTCAATCCTCGATCCCGGCACAGATTTATCTGATTTCCAAACCCTTCCTACACCTCTGACAAGACATCTTGTGAATGTGGGGAATGCCATGCCTCCACCGTGGTTCGGATTCCACGTTAAACTGTAGATCCTACATNAAAAAAAAAAAAAAACTTGGTCTTGTCTGGTTTGCCGGCGACGGGAAGGTTGAGGTTTCAAATAGCGGCAGGGTGTACTGAAGGCGCATTGTTTCACACCTTGGGTAGCCTACATCTCCTCTAGTTTCTATTTCCCTTATCCTTGCCCCATTATTGATGATATCAAGATTATCCGGACGGGTAATATTAAATGGAGGAAAATACCACGTGTATACATTATTTTGTTCCAAGTCATACTACCTATCCAAATAATACTTTTATTAAAAAAGGGTTATTTGTTACTTTTTCTAGGTATATAGGCCTCTCCTCATTTCCAGGTATGTATATATGTTTATGTTACACCCCAAAAATAAAAAAGGGCTTTTTCACGAACTGGCCAGCTCCAATCGTCACCCATTTTATGGACAAATGTTTGACTGGTCCATGAAATGGACAAGCAAAATACAGTACAGGTTTAGTATTTAAGTTAATTTAAATTTTAAACGTTTTAGAATATGAAGTTAGGTTAAGTTAGGTAGGTTTAACATATAATCTTAAAAAGAATTTCAGATAAGCTTGTAGTAGATATTATACAATAAGTTCCAGTACATGAAATGGCTAAAAGTTGATGCAATTTTTGCCCAAATCGTGAAATGGTCAAATGAAGAGGCCTGTTTATAAAAAGGGACAGAAATTTGCCCAATTCATGATATGAATGGTTTCACTATTTGGATGTAACATTTTTTTTTCTAGCCATACCTAAAAAAGAGTGAGAACATAATATAAATATATTTATATACAAGTATGAGGTGTATAAAACTAAAAGAGAACGTGAAACAATCACTGTTATTCCAAAAGGTCCCAAGATATGATGAGAGGTGTGTATCTGTTCCCTAGGGAACCGAAATACATGTGAGTAAAGCGAATCCTTAGAGAGAGAGAGAGAGAGAGAGAAAGAAAGAGAGAGAGAGAGAGAAAGCCGGGACGCGTGTCTTGTTTTCACGCTCTAACGCCTCTACGACCTGGATCTGTCGACATCACGGGTGTGGGACAGCTTGCATCAGTGACGTCACAGGCGGACAACGGGGAGGTGCGATATACAAGGTGTACATGAAAAAATGATACAACGCCTTATCACACGAGAGGTATTTTATCACGCGAAGTTTTTGTCGCGCGAATTTTATCCTTTGAGATACATTGGTTAAAATGTTAAGTGTTCACACAGGGAGAGAATATATCGTAACCGGTTTAAAACAGTCGCTCGTATCTAGCGACGAGACTATTGTTTGCGCGGGAAAATACCGCGCCACCGGTCTAGAACAGTCTCTTGTATCTAGCGACGATATTATTGTTAGTGCGGAAAAAATACCGCGCATAGACCTTGAGTTAAATGTATGCTTTCAGACGAGAGGGAGTAAATCGTGCGATCAGTCTGCTGTTAAGAGTTCTTGGAGGTAGAACGTATCGATAGTTTTTTTGATAAAAAAAATGTCTTGAGAGTGAATTACAATACTCAATTTTTGGATCATACAAGTTTTAGTGTAAAATTAGTTTTGACTTCATTTTTTTTTTAGTAAATAATTTTTTAATTAATTACAAACACTTTACTAACGAGAGTGTTATAAATGATTGTAAGAGTTTTTGTCCAAACATACTAAAGTTGTTTTAATAAAATACTATACCTAGTATTATTTCAACAAATTCAAATCAATATTTTCTCATAACTTTAATAAACTCTGTACAAGAAACACACACATATTAAATAAATATATATGTGTGTGTGTATAACTATCATGCATATACTGGTATGATTTGAGCTACATTGCCTTTGAAATTAGGCCTTCAATATATATGATTAAGATACAACAGTGTTATTTATGCACTTTTCAACTATCACAGCGATTAAGTTAACAAGCAAAGTTCCCTACCTTAATGTAGCTACCAATTTTTCTGATGGTGAGATTCAATTTCTCACATTTGTATCAGCTTTTAGTAAACTTGGTGACAAATGCAATGCAGCAATTCGTCAAATGTTGCCAGTGACATCCGAAAATCCTTGAAAAACTTATCGTCATACCTGGTGTAGTTTAGCTAAATTTAAACTAAAATTACCTTCAAGTAATCTACAACTAATTATAGAGTGTACCCAGAACTACCTTCAATTTTTTTTCTTTTGGTTATTCTGCGGAAAAAAAAAGGTATGTGACCATTATATGTTTTTTTTCTGTAACTAACTTTTGTCCGGATGAGATCCACCCCTTCTAGGCGAAAATAGCGATGGAAATGTGCAGGGGCAGGTAGGCAACTGGCATAATAAGGTGACACTCATTAATACAGTGGCATGAGTATTTATTGGTAAGCTTTAACACACGTGGTGATAAGAATGCAAGTTCACAGTAACTGTTCAAACTGTCACCCACCATTGTGCATGGATGCGATACGATATACGAGACGACAGGAGTGGTACAAAGAGGTACGTTATATACAAGACGACAGGAGTGGTACAGAGAGGTACGTTATATACAAGACGAACAGGAGTGGTACAGAGAGGTACGTTATATACAAGACGACAGGAGTGGTACAGGGAGGTAATTATGATACTAGAGACGTACAAGGTATACTCCCTTTTGTGATATATAGATGAGTGACGTCAAAGTTCAGGGATTAATTAATTAAATGCATCATTAAATACTTTTTTAATGCTATTAATGCGTTTTCTTTCATTATAATAATATTTCATAATGCTTTAATAGAGGTTTGCGAAGGTCGCTTCGAAGCAAAGTTGTCACCTGAGTCAAATGCAATGCTTGTAGCCATTGTGAAAATAATCATGCAGTGAAATAATGTCATATTTAGCTGTTTATTTAAAATATGTTGGTAAATGTATCGACATTTTCTTATTCCTTTGAAATGTTGAGGCGAAGGATTTTTTTTTCTTTCGACTTTAACATTTAAAATCTTCGCTCAACTCTATTTATTAATATTTAACTATACAGTACATCATTTTTAGTAACATCTACCCGCACTAGTGGTCAAGCAGACTAAACGCTAGGCGCGTTTATTTTGGTTTGCCAATGCTAGCGAGGTCCGTTTCCTGGTCTGGTACAAGTGTACCAAGGATGAGGTGTTTATTTTTCTCAAAATGGTTTAACACTCTCCTTCCAAGCGAATTTAAGTATACTTACTTCTTCTGAATACTATCGTTTTCATCCTCACTCCATTAATGTTATTTAATGCACTTAACGCGGAGAAATTAAAAGACAAGTAAAAAAAAAAAGTCAAAACCAAAAATAAATATCACCTTTATAGTTGCAACTAGTTCTATACATTTAAATTTAAGTTTAGGTTTATAGATATATTGTTATTGATATTAGTATTTTAAATTATAAATTAAAAAAAAAATATGTGTACCTTTTAGCGTCCTGATTAGGTGAGTAACGGCCTAATCTTGAAATTGTCTACGAGTTGCGGCCCAGGTTTTTAGAGACGCGTAGGAATTGCGGCCCACTCACGAGAGAGAGAGAGGTGTTCGAGTTGTGTCTACCTAATAAGTGGTGTGTTTTCTATCGTGCTGTCTTAAATTTCAGATATAAACTATAGTCGTCTCATGTCGATATCCCTCGTAAAATCCTAATTTATTTAGTTCGTGTCGTTCAATGGTTTTGGCAGAAATTTGAAGGTTAAGTTAGGTTAGGTTAGGTTAAGTCTACATCCCGGGCCGCAATTCGTACGTGGCTCTAAAAATGTGGAGCCACAATTCAACTGTTTCTCTATAGGCAAACAACTCGTTAGGTTGCAGCTCGCCTGCAGCCTTAACATCAATGTGTTGTATGCATACAAAAGATAAAGTAAAATAATATTTTTAATATGTGTAGTTCTTTTTTATTATTTTTTTATTGTTTCTTAGCACCGGATTATACGCTTTATGTCACATTTCAAACAGTAGCTTAGTTTCATTTTATCGATCTGTTATTATCTACTCACATATATTTGTTTATAATTTTTTTTTAGCATTTATTAAGTATTATGATATTTTAATTTATTTTAAAGCACCCTAGTACTTTTCATATCACTGTAATGAATATAAATATATATTTTAAAAAAAAATCCTTTTGGCGCATGTATGTTTTAAAGATATTTTTAAAGTCTAGTGATTTATTAAAATATATACTCATGTTTTAAAAATAACGTGTGAAGAAAGCGTATTAAGTTCATACACTTTCAGTATACTACACATTAGTTTCCACAAACTTCTAAAATAGAATAATATCAATAATCAATAGAGTATATTTTTTTAGAGAAAAAGTGTATTAATTTATTCCCTTTGAGAGATAATACTACAAAGAAACACACACATCAAACATACAAACTACACAGTATACACAACTATGAAAATAAACACATACAAACAATATAGCCCTTTCAAACAAACACAAAATGCCTACATTAAAAAAGGAAAAATTATACATTTAAATTGTACCAGCTTTATAAAGCGCACTAACAACATTTTCACAAATTATAGTCCCCATTCCGTGCAATATGATTGTTCAATCAACTGAACAAATTATTAGGAATATTATGTTCCATTATTCTTTTTTTTTATATTGATATATCGATTTTATTCATCACTCAAATAGCATATTTTATATTTTAAAGAGACTATAATTTAAAAAGGCAATTTACCCACAAGGAATAAATTACAGGCTCTACAACACTAGTTTACCAGCGAATCAAAGGCCTGGGTTCAAGTTCCGGAAAGATGTATTAAGGATACTTTTTTAGTAATTGGTTTTATAGTGGTTATAATGTGGATGCATTTACTTTTTAAAAACCTTTCTTTCTCTTCCTTACATGATCAGCAAACACTTACGGGTTCTAAATCACTGGGTTTTGTTTTAAAAAAAGGTATGAGTTTTGTACGAATGCGAAAGGGTTTATTGTATCCCGTCTGTTGGGAATCGCCACTTCATATAGAGATTCTTTGTCACTGTCTAGATTATATGTTATTATTATTATTATTATTATTATTGTTAGCACCACGTCTTACTAACCGTTCGGGTTATACGCACTTACGCTAATGTGTAATGGTAGGGTGATTGTGAGATGAAATGGAGGACCTACAGTTTAACGTGGAATCCGAACCACGGTGGAGGCCTGGCATTCTACACATTCACAAGATGTCTTGTCAGAGGTGAAGGAAGGGTTTGGTAATCAGATAAATTTGTGCTGGGACCGAGGATTGAAACCCGGATCCCCAGCACTGAGGTCCGACACCTTACCCCTAGACCGCCAGGTCACCCTAAATTATATGAAACTTCCTTGTATTAATGTTTAATGTCTTTACAATCTCTATGTCACAATCTATGTTTTGAATAGTGACAATAATATTGCAATGTATGAAGGATGTACTAAATTTACTTACATACTTATTTCTTTCTTCACACCATCCTTCAGAAAAAAAAAACACTAGAATTTTCGCTCGAATGAGTTTAGTTTATTTTTTCTCCAATAAGATAGAATATATAAAATTGTACCAGAAAATGGCTTCAAACCACGCACCTCAAAGTTACAAAGTTATTCATTCGCAAATTTACGACTAAATATTCATAGGGCACTGAATGAAAATAAATTGTAACTAAATACTCTTAACATTTGCTTGTAGATTAGAACAGAAAGCCACACATTAAAAATATTCTCAAATTATTGGATATATAGATTGAAACCCAGACCCTTGAGCCAGAATCAGGAATGCAAGCTTCTTAAACAACGCTGCCGTTAGCATGGCTGTTATAAGGCTTTCAACTTACGAATTAAAGATAAACTTTAATAAACTGACCTAAAATTTACCTTAAGAGACAATATAAAATCATTATGAAGGTGTGAAAAATATATGTGTAGGTCTTGATTGATTATATTTAGAATTAACTTTTTTTAGAGCATCTTTAAAAAAAATACAATTATATCGTTTTGCTGTCAACATTGATAACATTTTACTATATTATTTATTGATGTATAATTGTACATAAGTAATTAAAAAGAATAAAACTATAAAAAAAGTAGGCCGTTTTGTAAATGGTAGATGATAATAATATTTAGCACCGCATCTTACTACCCGTTCGGGTTATAGGATTTAAGTACTAATTACGCTAATGGATTAGGAATTGGGAAGGTTGAATTAGAGGAAATGAACCCGCATTTGCGTGGAGGGAGAATGGAAAACCTTTTAGGGAAAACCACCTCCAGTTCACCCGACTGAGATTCAAACCTCGATCTCCCCATCCTCGGCAGTCGAGCTCAACACGACTAGCGCGTTAGTCAAATACACCACCGAGGCGGGTAAATGGTAGATAAAAGCAAGATTTTTTGTTAGCACTGCGTCATACCACCAATACGCTTATATACTAATTACAATATTGGTTTTAGGGATTAGGAAGGTTATATTTACAGGACATGTACCAAAATTTGCGTGTAGGTAGAGTGTAAAACAATTTCAGATAAAGCCCTCTCAGCACACCCGACCGAGATTCAAACATGGATCACCGTGGCATCGGCAGTCTAGTCTACTGTGAGTGCAGCACGTAATACCATGCGGCCACCAAAGCGAGTAGCAAGCTGGGTTTTTTTTCTCCGCGTCTTACTACCTGTTTTGGTTATACGCATGTATGATAATTACTTTGACGAGGTAGGGGTTAGAAAGAAAGCATTTTAGGGGTGATATATCCACATTTGTGTGGAAGGAGAATGGTGGAACCATTTAGGAAAAACCCACCCTTAATAGAATCTATCGGCGTTCGAAGTCCAATATTCCTGTCGTCAGCAGGCCAGTTTAACAGAAGATGACCAGTAAATCAAGTTAAGAAATTTATAACTAGCTCGTAAAACTTTTGCATAAGTTGTTTGGCATAGGTCAAAGGATTTTATAGACAAATTTCATTAAGTCAGGTCCACGCATTTAACCACTATCACGGAAAAAATATCCGAACATACGGATATACAGACAGTCAAAAATGCACCTTAAATGTCACCAAATTTTATATAAAAGAATCACTAAGACTGATTGTAGGTTTTTTTTAAAATATCTATTTGATATAGAGACAGATTAAGAGAACATAAGTGGAATTTCCTAATTGGCTCACAGCTTCCCTTATCCCCTTAATACTCAGTGTCGTGGATTAGTTTACACTTTGTTTTGTTGGAATTACACTTCTGTGTAATTTAAGGAGTGGTTTTTATAACCAAACATTATTTTTAGTTCAAATAAATCAAATAATTATCCAGTAGAAACGTAATAATATTTAGCACCACGTCTTACTACCCGTTCGGGTTATACGCTTTAAGTACTAATTACGTTAATGGATATAGGAATTGGGAAGGTTGAATTAGAGGAAGTGAACCCGCATTTGCGTGGAGGGAGAGTGGAAAACCATTTAGGAAACCCCCCCCCCCAGTTCACCCGACCGAGATTCGAACCTTGATCTCCCCGTCCTCAGC
>CABFVZ010000529.1:277472-301617 GCA_902151445.1 Timema monikensis
GCGTCTTACTACCCGTTCGGGTTATACGCACTTACGCTAATGTGTAATGGTAGGGTGATTGTGAGATGAAATGGAGGACCTACAGTTTAACGTGGAATCCGAACCACGGTGGAGGCCTGGCATTCCCCACATTCACAAGATGTCTTGTCAGAGGTGGAGGAAGGGTTTGGTAATCAGATAAATCTTTGCCGGGACCGGGGATTGAACCCCGGCCGCCAGCACAGAAGTCTGACACCTTACCACTAGACCACCAGGTCACCGTTTGTCCTAGAAAAGGCTGAGAAAATCCGTTAAGACGCCGCATATACTGGCGTTAAAGCCCAGATAAAGCTTTATCTTTACTGGATCGACTTTGAAGGTGTGCGGTAACTATTCAGTTGCGACGGATAAATAACTACTGACAGCCCTTTACTATAGTCCAATTTTCAAAGGAAGGGTATTTTAGAAAAATTGAATATATCTTTTTTTTTTTGCAGTAAACTTAATAAAATGTTACTTTATTATTAATATTATTTTAAAGGTATTGTTAAAATATATCAAAAGTAGCAGTTGCGGAGCACATGACATGAAGTAAGAATTTATGTAAGTAGATCTAGTATCTTTTCTGATGTCAGATAGACCCTTACTATGAAAATTGGGTTGTATCTACATCACTGCTATAGTAGCTTTTCATTCCAAAGACGGGCACTTCGGACCCTGATATGGTGATTTTACTATTTCACTCTTAAGGCGGCTGTCTCGGTCAGTGAAAATGTATTAATCGCTGACATGATACATGGCCAATGGTCTATATAGTTTTCTGAAACTACTTCTCTATTCTGTATTTCCCCTTTACCTACAACAATACTTTGTCATATCAATAGGAAAGAGGGAAAAGAAAACTACGAAACTTTTAATCTCACGGTAAAGAGGAAAGCTCGCTGTTACCTTTCAAATATATTTAAATGGTTTGTTGTGAGCCTATAAACAATTACTCTTTTTGTTAAGAGTAAAGCTAAATCTTGAGGTTTTTTTTATCAAGCCTTATCTTCTAGTTCAGTAAATATGCTTAAAAAAATCGTCGAAAATTAGCTGTCACATTTTCACACATCCTTTTTTTTATCAACAAAACTCAAATTATAGATTTATTTAAGGAATAGAAGCGCTGTTGAAAACTTTTGACTTTATTTAAACGTTAAACATATTTTGAAATAACGCATCGTAGAATTAAATATTGAGTTAGAGACGAAGGTCTGTATGGCTATTTTCACCTACCGAAGCGGCCCTCTTAACATTATTTACACATACAAAGTTAATATAGTTGGGTAGTGTTACGAGAAACATTAATTTCGAGTGGGAATGGGACGGGAAAAAATTTAAACATAATTTTCCACATAAGAATATATTTACTTATAATTTTAGTCTAAGCTTAGCCTTCAAATTTTCTCCTATAAAAATTAAGTTTGACGATAAAATAAAATTATAAGCTTATGACAATTTTTTCCCAACTAGGGTCGTGAAAAGAGACGAGACACTGATTAGGTTGCAATTTAGATGTCTGAAAAATAAATTTTAATTCTGTGATCATGTAGAATTTTTTAACGGAAATAAATGGTACGGAACTCCACACGAACTGTATCTCTATTGTTTGAAATTTAGATATTTACTCAAAATTCGTAATATAATATACATTAGCAAACCCGAGAACAAATTGCGCTATACATACGTAAAACATTTATTACTCATGGTTTTAAAATTTATAATTTTCTTTTTAAAGAATTAACATCTTTATTTGTATATTAGGACCACTAAAAAAATCGATATTGGGTCCCCAAGGGTCAACACTTCGTATTAAAATTTTGATTTCCTGTTAAAATTTTCGTCATTTTACTAGGGAATGAACATCTTATAGTTATTGCATTGCTATTAAATTTTTCTTTTATCAATTTTGACCAATAAAATAGGTAATTATCGACTATTGAGTCTAAAATGAAAGAGATAGAATCGTTATAGCCGATTTTGAGAAAATTGAATTTTTCTCTTTTCTCCCTTTAGTAAAGTGCTATTAATTTTAGGGTTAGACAGGCACACAGACAGACGGCGCTGCATAAACCACTTTGGGGTCATGAAACGTTGACATCCATCAACACCACGAGTTAGATTTTTTTTTTACGTCGTAATACTTTACCTTAAAGTGTTGTCAAAGTTAAATATATTTATTGTAAATGGATCCACATGTATGCAATGATAAGTAATATTAATATATCAAAGACTTAAGGAAATAAAACTAAAAATTAAAATTTACGCAACTGACCGGAACCATTAAAGTCATTTTGACTAAAAGTTGAGGGTAGCCATTTGGTTTGTAATATTGATCAATGCTTAGAAATAAAATTTAATCAAAATCATTAAAGCCAATTTTGATAAAAAAAAAAATATTTCTCATTCCGCCCTTAAGAAAACT
The DNA here is from genome assembly GCA_902151445.1 of Timema monikensis. Lineage (NCBI taxonomy): Eukaryota > Metazoa > Arthropoda > Insecta > Phasmatodea > Timematidae > Timema > Timema monikensis. The sequence goes on from CABFVZ010000529.1 coordinate 279,916, forward strand.
ACCCTTAAATTTTGGGTTGGATATCCAATTTCAAAAATTCATCGGGGCAACCCTATGAAAACCCTAGATACAAAGTTTTAGCCCGACCGGTAAAATAGTTTAGGCTCTAGTCGGAGGTACAGACAGACGGTAATTCAAAAACATTTTTTTTCTGATTCGGGGGGTCATGAAACGTCAAGATTCATAAAAATCTCGAGTTTAATTTTTTGACGATCACAATACTTCCTCTACTTGCAAGATAGCGAGAAAGTAAAAAAGTACACAAAATTTAAATATAAACTTTTTTAGATTGCAAGTTTTCTAAAGAAAAACTAAATAATATTTATCTAACAAGTATTGGGTAAGGTTGTGATGTAATAAAATAAAAATCATAAGTCTATTGCAACTATTGTAGTTGTATATTTTTAATCAAGCATTTTTAGTATAATTATAAATAAATCCCCAATAAAGCCTTCAAGATATACTAAAAAAACTCTTGGATAAAATATTATCGGAGTGACACCCTAAGATATCAACATATTCAAGCAAATCTGAAGAAATAAAGATCAGCCACAGTCTTGTCCATGAGAATACTAAAATAATAATAATAATAATAATAATAATAATAATAATAATAAGACAGTGTGTCTGGTTACATCTTATGTTTTAGTAAGTAAATCAATCACAAAAGCACTGTTGGACTTCAAAAATAATAGTTTACCCAACTATTATTATCTAAGATATGAAAACAATAGGATGCCAATCTAATTAATGTAACATTAACGTAATAGATGTGTCTTGATGCAAAATAAGTATGATGAAGGTGTATTTCATGCATAATTTGATATTTAAAACCACTTTTATCATTATTTTTCACCAAACTTATGTTTTCCTTCCTTAATTATATTTAGGGATAAATTTTACTATTAAGTAACCTAGTGTAATTGTTATTTAATGGAGCTCTATTGTTATGACTAGGTACTGTAGCTGTAAAATAAAAGTGGCTTAAATTTAGCGTATCCGTATAGTTAATGAAAGATAAGGTTAACTTAACTATAATAAATTAATAATATTATTAATAGACATTAAATACAAATGTTACATTAATAGAAAGTTCTTAAATGTAACCTTTTAATATTAATTTTTACTGAAAAATTCCTGGAAATAATTATTTTTTCCCGGCCGTATTTCGGAAACATCAAATTTCCCTAAGTTCGGGATACTGAACAGGACTAAGTGATACAATTAAATGTTTTCAATATCTACAATAAAAAATACAGCTTCCATGGCCGAATATTAAAATACATCATTTTCGTCTTAGACTGGCCTGCTGATAACGGGAAGAACAGGGTTTGGATCACAGTTGGGTCTACTAAAGGTGGTTTTTCTTTAGTGGTTTCCCACTCTCCTTCCATGCAAATGAGAGTGGATTATCTCTAAATTGTTTCCTTACTTATAGATACACACCATTAGTATAGTTAGCATTTAGACGTATAGCCTCACAAGTTATTAAAAGGCGATAATGAAAGAAAAAATTGTAAAGCCTACATTTTTATTATGGTTCTGCTTTAGGTTCTCCTTAAAGTGACCGGCAGAAGTTTTTGTTCCCTCCGAATTTTGTAACATCCGATTCCATGTACAGTCACCTCTTTAGTGAGGATGAATTTTAAAACCATGGCGTGAGCAGTTGACTGACAAGTTGACAACAACTAAAGCTTCGTCCCCTTTTTCTCGACTACTCACCTCTCTCAAAAGGTATGCCCCCAACTAGGTGTTACAAGTTGGTCCACAGAGAGGGAGGGAGAGAGAGAGAGAGAGAGAGCGATAAAGCCCGTCAAAGTTTACAAGGCCTAAGGATTAAATTGTTAAATTGAATCCGTCAGGGAGGTTCATCACCAGAGTCGGTTACCGAAGTATCACGAGACTCTGAAGGGGTTGGCGATCCGTTTAACTCGACAGATTACAACTACGGCACAATATTATAAGCCACACCATAATGGAATCAACCAAAGTAAGCTTGCTATCAAACCGGTCTGACTTACTACCTTGACTGATTGCACTATGACTATTTTATAAGCCACACCATAGTAGAATCAACAGGCAAGTTAAACTCAATACCTCCAAGTCAGTCTTACCTCAACTGATTGCACTATGGCTACACCATGGTGAAATCTAGAAAGGTAAGCTTGCCACCTATTAAGGCCCTATATTTGATATAATTCGTTAATGGTTTCGATAGCAAGATGATTTAATTAATAATAGTGTACCAGTGAATTGGCATTATTAAATCATGGACAAGTTGGCTTATTATTGTAAAAATTGAGCATCCTATTATTATTTTTCAAAGCTGCAAAATAATTACAGGAATCCTTTGTGGTGTTTATTTTTATCACCGCGTCTTACTACCTGTTCAGGTATTAGGCAATATTTTGTGTTAAATAAAGAAGTAACACGCTTCGATGGCCGCGTGGTCTAACGCGCTACTCTAGTAGTAAGCTAGACTGCCGATAACGGGCAGGTTGAGGTTTGAATCTCGGTCGGGTGTACTGAGGTTGGTTTTCCCAAAAATTGTTTTCTACTTTCCCTCCACGAGAATGCGGGTACACTTCGTCTTAATATAACCTTCCTAATCACAAAAACCATTAACGTAATTATTACATAAGCGTATAACCCGAACTCGTAGTAATACGCGGTTTTAAAACTAAAGAAGTAGCAGATTTGGTTTAAAACACATATTAGGCTCGTTGTGCTGACAACATGACACACTCTATTCGCAAATGATGGCACTTTCATCACTAATGGCAGTGACCATTCGGTCGGTATATCTCGTTTGAGAGCTCACACCATAGTTTTTTTTTATCAATAATTATAAACATAAGTAATCATCATTATAAACATTTTTCATGTTAAAATGCAACAGTTATATTAATGTATACTATCGTACAGATAGTATGTAAATTCTAAATAATCAAAATAATAGCCCCAGGTCATTTTTTTAATGGTACGTTAAGCATTTCCTTTACAAAAAACATTGGAAGAGGCCTAAATATACCTAAAAATATGTTTTTTAATATCTAGTTAATAACAGCTAGTCTAAAACGTACGTAGATGAAATAGAGAGAGAGAGGGATAGAAATATACATTAAAAAATGTATGGTATGGAAGGTATGGAAAGAAAGTTTCATATCGACATTTGGTTCTTTTTTCAGTCTGTAAATTCGAATTTAATAGCCTGATTACGTCATAAACGAAAAACAAAGTTAATTTAGTAGCATGATGTTTAATTATCTGCGGATAATTTTACTAAGGGACGCATGTGAATTATTGTGTGTGTGTACCTTTTTACTAGACTAAAAAACGCAGACTATTTATCACTTTAAAAAATAATACAGGGCCAAAATATTTTTAATGTTTTAGTTTTTTAAAAAAATGTTTACTTGTTTAGCTGTAAAAATTTTTTTTTTTAAATTTTCCGTCTAAAAAAATGTTGAAAAATTATTTAATGCAAAATAGGTAGTATTTGATTAATTTTGTAACTTTAAAAAAAATCGTTATCCTTATCACAAAACGTATTTATGTGAAGATTAGAGACGAGGTGGTTTGTTTATAGTAAATGCACGAGCATTAACATGTAGAGGATCCGGAAAGACGCAATAACAAGTCAAATGGGGATTTGAAACTCGAAGCACCTTTTATCCTTCTCCTCTCACCCCCCCTCACCCTTCCTGCCCCTTTAGTCACTGGCAAAACCAGTTTATTGCGAGACGGACGCCTCCAACCAGCTATTTATTCAAGTAAAAAAAAAATCACTACTAATATGTAATTTTATGGAAAAATTTCCGATTGCTTTAAAATGTGAAAACAATGTATTTTCATCTTTTCTTATGTATATAGATATAGCTCTACGTTGACTCCAATTCCCCTCATTTTACCCAATCTCTTTCAGGTCCATTCTAATGTAATCCTCTTTCATGGATTTTTCCAACGCAAGTCAAAAATTTCCGTTCATCGGTCAAAAACAATTTTACTACAGCATATTAGTAGATTATTTTCCAAAGAAACTTTGTCAACCGCGAGAAAAATTAAAAAGAAAAAAAAAGGCATCGTGGGCCATATGTGGATACAGTCAATCATAACCGTCTGTTATTATTGACTGTATTAAATTATAAATGATTAATATAACATTGATGTGATGCAAATTAGTTTTATGGCGTGGGTATATGGCACAAATTATTTCTGTTCCTTGTGTGTATATATATATACACACACGTTTACATTCAAAGTTGGGACACATGGATGTTTAGTTAACACCAAACACACTTGGTTGGTCACACGGTTAGCACACATGAATCTGACTAAAGAGGATATAATTTGATTGTGACAAACTAAACTTAATTTCTAGTTTCTCATCTATAGAAAGTATTGCTATCACCAAAAATCTCTACCTCTAGATTATGATAGGCTACGACGTTTTATGCGGCCCTTGAACGAAAAAATGTGGCCCTTACAATTATGTTTGTCTATAGGCCTACATGGTGCTACAGCGGTATACAGATTGGTGGATTTAATTGAACAATTGATATTGGTCATACCTTAAGGCAAAATCGAGATTTTGATTCTAGCACTTAAATTAAGGATAGTTTACTGATGACTGATTTTTTTAATATTATACCATTTTGAAAAAATATTTTTACCGATTTTATTTTAAATGTGTATTTGGGAAGTGTTTTAAATTAAAAATATGAAGATGTGTGTATAACAAAAAGAAAGGTAAAAGTGGAGGGGGCGGGGGGAGAATATATTGATAACTAATAAAAAAAATTGAAAATAGGTTTTTTAAATGGCTTTTACAATTCCGTTCAATTTTATATCTGAATATTATTTTATATTATTATCATATTAATATTTGTTTTCCTTAGGAAAATTTACTATAGGAGAGCTTACTGATAAATAAGCTTTGGAGATTTTGTCCCAAACTACTGTATTAGTGATAAACAAAAGAAACGCGAAATTGTATTACCTTGACATATGTTGGCAGTGTTCCTTCTTGGTATGCTGGGTCTTGTATCTATAAAACAAAATGAACAAAAATAAACCACTTAAGAATCACATAAATAGAGAATTTGAAAAACTTGATTCATGATACAAAATATAACAAGAGTTATTTATTTAAATATATATATATATATTTTTTTGCTTTTATATATTCATGAACTAATATAGGAAAGAGCTAAGGGTCCCGAGTTCGATTCCCGGCATGGCTAAAGAAAATATCATTGAAGAAAATGTGTGTTTAGCCTTTCACAGTGATGTATTAACGACCTGAGGCCTGGGTGTTCTATCTGTTCCAGATTCGTAGAGGAAAAAAAAAATTACTCTCACCTTATCTGGTATGTTAGTGAAGGAAAGGTCGGGGTTAAAATCTTGGATGGGTGTACGGTGGTTTTAATAAACGGCTTACCACTCTTACTCCAAGTAATCATAGCTGCATTTCCATTAAATTACACCTTTCTCGTTACTATCCTATTAGTGTAAATATGCGAAAATCTCGGATTGGGGGGTGATAATGGGGTGATAAAGAAAGTAGGTGAGGATAATAAACCAAAGAAAATATGTTGGGTTAGCTATTGATATTAAATAAAAACCCTTTTTTCTTAAATTAATGCTGACCGAAGAAATATAAACCATATTAGGTCTCAAACACTTTCATTTACTTGAAAGTTAAAATAACAAATAGAAGAGGGAACAGGCCGCCATTCAACCACTACGCCAAAGTATTAAAGAGGTTTACTGGCGCCATAACTCATCTTCAATAGAAGGAAGCCAGCACTTTAATTACCAGGGCAATCCAATATTAAGGTTAAGTGGTCACGTAAGAGCAGGCCGAAACACATCAACTCTTGGTAAAAAAAAAAAAGCCACAAACGTTTTTAACGCATCACTACGGCCTCTTTAACAACCTTGGGTCATTAAAACGCAGGCGAGATCCGAAATTACGTGAAAAATTGTCAGGAGTTTGGAACGAAGTAAGATACTTGTCTACAACAACTGTATTTCTCTCTCTCTCCAATATATACAAAAGATTAATGTGACAGTAAACTCGTATATCCATCTATATTAATAAAAAAATGTGTATCTGTCTGTCTGTCTGTCATCAGCTTTGCACAATATTTATCACACACAGAAGACTGAAATTTAAATATTAGTACGCGCTGTGCACAAATATGTGTACCTCAAATTTTAAATTTTGATTAGAATTTTTTTTAATTGATTAAAAACAGAAAAAATTAAATTTTAACGCTACGGAAAAAAAAAATTACAAAAACATTTCAGACAGATGTGCAATGTGTAAAAACATGTGCCCCTGGAAGCAGGAATTTTAAAATTTATATTCATCCTTTTTAACCTTTTTAATGTGGGCGTATAAAGGACACGAGATAAGGTCAGCTTTTTGCAGTTTTTATAAAAACACTTTTTTTTAAATCAAAATAACTAAAAGATTGCTACAGTAGAAACAAAGTTTAATTTTATTCATATTGCGATACCAACTGTTCTTGGATATCTGTCAAAATCATGGCGGCATTAGATGAGGAACTTTTTAAACGAAAAGAAAAAGATGTCACTAAATAAAGGACACCTTTAATACCCCGACTAAAAGATCGTTTCGAAAATGTAGTTGTAAATGTTTACAGCTCAACAAACCAAGAGAATTAAAACCTTAAATCTAGTTGATGAAAACATTATTTTAAGTTAACTTGGACACCGCAAAAGGATTATATAGTTTTAGTTTTTATATATGCAGGGGAGCTCAGTGTTCGAATACTGGTCGGGTGTACTGACGGTGTTATATTTCACAGGATTTTTCACTCTCCCTCCAAGCAAATGCGGGTTTTCTCTAGATTCTAGTATTCTCCTGGTTTTTTCACATGACTAAAATATTTATGGCGCAGACGGGTGTAAAAGAAACATACACAATTAATAAATATAATTTAATACATAAATTTAAATACTATCATGATCTGTTTTATCATACTCTCTGTCTTATTAACAAGGTTATCCCTTCTGACCTCCCTTTTAATTCGAAAATTTGTAATGCAAGACATAAGAATTTCTTTCTCTGAGCGTCACCTCCCTCTCTCTCTCTCTTTAGACATAAAAAAAAGGGAGGAGGAATCTAATTTTCCGGCTCCGTGACCTGCGTGGTAACAATTATAGCCTCGCCAATTTCTTGGTGAAAGAACAAGTGATTTATGCTATGCCACGATACGTCTGGTGAAAGGATCCCTGTGTGTGCTCCTACATAGATTAAAAGTCACGTGTACCCTCATCGGCGGGGACGCAGATCAAGTCGTTAATGTCCCCCTTTTTTTTTAATCACCTCTATCTTACTCTCTGTTCAGGCTATACGCATAGGCCTATATGATAATTACTTTAATAGAGTAGGGATGAGGAAGAAAACATTTTAGAGGTAATATACCCGCATTTTCATGGTAGGAGAGTGGTAAACAATTTTTTTTAGCACAACGTCATACTACCTGTTCAAGTAATTACGATAATGGTTTAAGGACAAGAAAGATGTAATTTAAAGGAAATATACCAGCATTTGCGTGGAGAGAGTGTAAGTCCTTTTAGTAAAAACACCATCAGTACAACCGACTGGTATTCGAACCCCGATCTCCCTGACATCGGCAGTCCAGTTTAATGTGAAAGTGATGCCTTAGACCAGGGTGATTCAACGTTTTTCTAATTATCAGTTCAAAGCACGGGCCGGATATATATTTTGTAATCCCATAAACTTAATGTAGGCCTACAAACAACTTTTTTCAATATTTATAATAAATCGCATTTTCTGTTGGTAAAATTTTTCATATTATCTTGCCGAAAATAGTTTATTCATCTTCTAAAAATATATTATGAATATAAACGCACAAAACAACTTTGCATTTTATTTTTCATTTATTTGATGAATAAAAATATGTATAGATATAGGCCTATATTTATAATGCTATCATGACAATATTTTTATTTGAACCATCAGCTATTTCACATCTATCTACGAGGGTTTTCCTTTAACTTTACTCCAGGATACTATCAGAGGCACACTATCAGTCATTCAGCCCACGGGCCTTCAGTTAAAACAAATTTACTCAGACTATGCGGCCACCGTAGAAGGTTTTACAAATATATGTAAGGGTTATTTCATGGTTTAATTCAGCGGATAGGATGAGGAGGAAAACTATAGGAAAATAATTCGCATTTGCGAGAAGAAGAAAAAACATTTAGGAAAATCCCCCTTCAGTTTACACGATCGGAATTCGGAACTTGACATCACTTGTCACCTGTGAATCAGACTAGACGAGATTGACGCCTTAACCCACGTTCCCACCCATTCGGTTAGTAAAACAAAATGTTTTATTATAAATCTGGTCAAGAAAAACTATAAACTATCTTGCTATTGCAAGAATAAATTATACAAATATATCTACACCTATTTATTTTAGGAAAGGACAAAATAAAAGCTAGAAAAAAGATACTAGATCTACTTTCATGTATTCATACGTCAATTCATGTGATCTCTGGCTGTTAATTTGATACATACTGTCAATATCTATAACATAATACTAGTAAACTGTTATCAGTTTTGCCCGCAAAAATATGTGTGTATTTTCTAAATGCTACTCTAAATATCCATTCGTAAGAAAATCAAGGCATAGATATGAACAGTGTAAGTGATAAATGCAATCACTACACAACAGTTTTTGATAAACTTTTTTGATCGTGACCCTATATAAAATATTTTTCAGACATGGTGACCTTGAGGGTAGTTACATGTAGTTTATATTTCTTATTATCATTTGAATAGTGATATTCATTAAATTAATTAAAATAACAAAACAATATTATTTTAGTAATTTTATTATCAAACAAAATGTAAATAACAATTTCTTAATGTTTGGTAAGTGACCAAAAAAGACTATTCAATTGGCTACTAAAATGTTGTTCCGTCCTTGTGGAGAGATCTTTTGGGTTTATATTTTCTATCGTTATATGTTATCAACTAAATTGAATTAATTTCAGTAACTTTTTAAATTTACAAATATAAAATTACACAATATGTTCCCGTGACAAAGTTTTTCAGTGATATCCATGATGCTGCTTCATTTTGTAGATGAGCTCTTCGAGTTTGAGTGCTATGCAAATCATTCTGAGGGTCTTGATCGTTACAAGACCTGAAAATTCCGTCAAAAGAGGTAAAAGAACCTTTCAACTTCGCGAGTCAGAATGTGCTTGTCCTTGAGCTTGGTCCAAAATTTCGAGTAAAGGAGGGTTTCAAAACTTTGTTTCAACACTTTTGCTATTGCAGTAACTCTTCATAATGTCCCAGTTTGATGAAGTGTTTGTAAATGTAATATTTCATAAAGTTAAAAAAAAAAAAAATGTTGAGACCTTCCCGCAACCTCAGGAAAATCTTTACGGCCCTCATTTGGGTTGCGACCCAGAGTTTGGAAACCAATGCTATATAGGGTGGCTATAAAGTCTTGACACACAGGCAAAGTTAAAAAAAAAAAAGTAAAAAGGGAAAGCACATTAAACATATAATGCAATGTAATTTAATATCCTAACAAAATTGTATGTATTTTTATGTATTTAAAACATGTATAAGCATGTATGTTTGCCTATATTTGTGTATTTATTTATTTGCCTACGAATTCAAACTTTATGGCCACCCTATATATATAATTTGCTAATGTCTGTATATTTGTGTGTATTCCCACACACTCCTCCAACCCCTAGATGACCTAGAAAACCTGAAACTTTTCACGGTTGTAGTATAGACCAGGGGACAGAACTTAACAGAGCCAGATATTGGAATTTTAATTTTAATTATTTAATATCTATATAACTAATTTAGTTCTATCTCACTGTATCCACTCTTACGTAATAACTGACATATCGATACATTTTTACAAACAAGACCCAACTTTCCATTCGCTTATCAATTGAAGGTTAGGTTTTGTTAACTTGGTCACCCTATCGTGAGCAATCCTAAAAATCAACGAGTCGAACCAAAATATTTATCGGTTCCGGTTCCTATTTCTGCTCTACAATCCAACATCTTAAGGTCCCAGTAGTTCTGCTCTACAATCCAACATCTTAAGGTCCCAGTAGTAGTTCCGGTTAGAGTAAAATAAAAGTTTCTATTAATTTGGGTACTGACTTTACGGCTTTCTTAAATATATCACAACTTGACCAAAACATCTCGAGAAAAGTAAAAAATCGAGTGTTTCTAAATAAAATTAAGATAAAGCAAGATTAATATTCAATTATAAAAAGAAAATCTAAACATTTTGAACCAACAAGACTCATCGATTCTTATTCCGGTTCCGATTCTTTCGCAATTTATTTTTAGGTTTACTGTTCGGGTTTTGGTTCCTTAAAAATAGCTTTTATTTCCGGTTACATGTACTGGATCCAGTTCCAGTTCGACTCCCTGCTAAAACACTAATCTTTTATTTATTAAACCTCTGATTTTGATAATTGATTGAACCATTTCCACTCTTATGTAGTATCTCCGTGAACTAATGGGTCGACGTTTGAAATATGAATCACGAGAGATATTCTAAGCCCTCTCTCAATTCTCTTGGGGTAAATCGCAGAGAAATATGTTTGAAAGCAAGAAGGATGAGTGTGGTGGGTTTATGTGTGTAAGGAAGGATGAAGGAAAAAGAAAAGTCGAGAGAGATTTTCTTCTTTGGGTCCATTACTCATGTCATCTACATATTGCTGTGCTTTATCTCGCAGCGGTCGGTTAAGAACTCAGCCAATTTTATGTTTTATATTTTTTATAGCTTCTTCTGCATTCGTAGCAAAGAAACATAAGATATTCTTGATTATAAATTGAAACAGAATGGTCACTGGTAAGTTTTATAATACAGTATTTGTCTACTTCAAATCGAATTGATTGAATAGTTTAATCACAGTGGCGTAGACCTAATTTAAATGTGGAGGTGGACAAAGGGGGTGCAAAACAATAGCACTCCTTTATGTAGATAGAAAATAAAGGGGGTTGAGTGATGGAGGGGGGGGGGGTCATTGAGGAGATTTTATCCTTACAATTTATGTGCATCGATAGCGTTTGTGAGATATTACAGGTTTTTATACTATTAAAATTCTGAACAAAATTGACCTAGATACAATGATGAATCTTGACGTTTTATGTGGCCCCAAACCCTAATAAAAATTAGATTTTACAATTCTGTCTGCATTCCCTTGGGCTAGAACCGAAACAGTTTCATCGATTTGATTAAGACATGATATCTATATATTACGTGATTATACCTTGGGGTGGTTTTTTGACTAAGATTCTAGTCCTCAAATTAAGGGTTACTTTTTTCTTTTCTTTTTTTCAGAAATGTTTCCAACGTTTTTGTTCAAAATAGGTATATCGCGAGTGATTTATATAATATAATAGAATGCAGGTTCATTTTTTGAAAATTTATATTTCTTAGGGTAATTTACTAATGATTGCCTTTAAAAATTTTTAAAATAACGCAATATTTATATATTAAAATATTTTTAATTAAGTTACTAACTTAACTCAAAAGTATTTATATACACGACAAATAAAATAAACTTTCTCATCACCATGATAAATTAGAATACATTGCATTATTCATATTTAAAATTCGTTTAAAACTAGAGACGAGAAAATTTACTACTCCTTAGACTTCTTTCACACGTTCACATTTTCGGTCAGCTGGTAAATAGTCGGCTAGCGAACGGGTAGCAAGTCAGATTGAACCTCGACTGCTGTCCAATGTCGGCCGGGCGCCACAGGCACTCACTCATTATTTTAAATGGGCCTGTTTACACAAGCCGATATTTAGTCGACCGGCACCCTCTTGGGTGAACACACACACATATATATATATATATATATAGCTATTCTAAAGATCTGAAAGAAAGTTCTTTAAATATAGATCCCTCTAAATTGAGATTTTTCCATTTCCCTCGTATATATATATATACATATATATATGGATTTTCTTACGAATGGACATTTAGAGAACCTTTTATGCATTAAAAATAAAGAATTTAATTTTAAAATATCAAAGTGACCCTAACGTGTGACCTTACAAACGCCACACAAGGTCATTCCAAACTCGTCACTTTATTTCCCCCTCAAAACTAAACCACTTTTTGTTTCAACTTTTTTTTTTTCCAACAATGCCTTGGTTTAGAGACATTTAGGCGGAAAATTTAAAAATGAACACATGGTATATATAACCCTATCCTTTTACAAAATACAAACATAACTTTTATTATCAACATTGATACCGATAGTATTTAACTATGTTATTAGTGTTATTTTATAGGTAATTATAATATCCATCAAAATTGACACCCGCAGATCATGTGACTGGACGTATGAATATGTGAAAGTAGATCTAATCAATTACTATAGATGTCAGGTATGTCCATTTGTAAGAAAATTGGGGTGTATCATTCCGGAACTTTTGAGAAATGATTTGATCACGTCGTAAAAAAAAATTACTTTGATCATAATGTATTTACATTACAATTTACTATCAACTACACGAGTGGAAATCAACAAAAGGTAAATCAACATAAGTGTTTTAAATCGTTACACTTGAGTGAGTAGCTAGTCATCTGGTTCATCAAATAGCCAGCAAATATATGCGATTGGGTTTTTTTTAGAGAAAAATGTTTTTATATTTGATAAAAACAAGAAAAAAGAGTATTGTTCTACAGCCACCACACTTTTTTTTATCAGTCCTATTCCCCTTAACTTCCCTAGAGACTCATTCAATTTAATTAGCGCTTCGCATGTTGGAGTTTTTCATTTGATGCGTATAATATTTTTGATGAGAAGTTGACGAAATAGTTTCCATGGCAACCCTCTTAAATTGATTGTATTTTAGATTTGTACGTAAAAAAGTATTTAATGTCGTACATTGGCTAAGCTAAAAAAATAAAAATAAGGATAATTAAAGTTATTTTAAAAATAACGAGGAGAATCTTAACATGATTGCCCAATTGGACCAACATCCGTTGATTTTTTTTTTTCTCCCTTCCAACTTTTACCTATGTTGTACACACTTTTAATAATCCCTCGAACAGATTTAAAAAATTAAAGTTTTCAGTGAAACCCTTTTAAAATTGTATGTTAATATCAATCATTATTTTATATAAATGATTATGTGAATGGTTGTGTGAAAAATACAGTAAATATTATTAATACTCCAAAGCAAAAATAAATTAGATTAAATTTATTACCTTATCATATTGTTGAAAATACGAAGTTACTTTTACTACTTTGAATGGCTGAATTTCTTTATTATATTAAAGTGTTATAAGAGTAAACATATATAGTATGATACTGCTCTGAGACTACCTCCTTTCACAATTTAAAAAAATAAACACGTTATAATTACCAAGGAATAAATTTGGTCTCACCAAATTGAATCTTCAATGATAAAATCAACCCAGGAGAGAAACTTTATTTTTAACTTGATAAAATACAACAGACTTCCAACGAAAATTTATATATGTTATCACTTGTTGGTACAAGTCTTGACTATGTTTACCATATTTGATATTTAAATCAATTTTGTGTCTTTAAAAGAATAAAATGTAAAGGCTTTACCTTGTTAACTAATTGGACACCCTCAAGAGGTTCCTTTGTTTCAGCAAATTACTATCCACTAAAAAAAAACTATTACAAAACATGAATATCTCAAACCTCTTTGGATTATATGAACCATTTTTTAAGAATTGTTGATGATAAACTTGATTTGTAAACACGAGTTGCATAGAAATAATTAAATATAATTTCCAAAGACAAATGAAAAAATACACATATGAATACAAAATATTATTTGAATAAATTAAAACAATATGGGTTCAGATTTGCGTTAATTTATATTTATCTCTAGATTGATTAGATAATCTCTCAGCTGAAGAAAATGTATATTCCATTTGATTAATTACGTACCTAAATGGCCACTCCGAGCAGAGAAATGGTTGACCATAGCAAGACGTCAATGGAGCGTGTGGACAAACATCGGATGTTGTTTGAATGGATTATGTGCACACAATAGGTTGATAGTTTGGTTAATATTACAGTCAGAACTTTATCTACATAGCTTAAAAAATGTTAACGACTAATGTTTCATATTTTCTGTGAATTAAAAATATCGTTAGTAAAAATTAAAACTTAGCAATAATGCATGATTTTTAGTAAATTTAATTAGGACCTATAAATTAAGCGTTATTTGAAAATAAAATACATGTAAAAATGTGAAATAATAAACATCACAACCTGTTAAGTTAATTTGTAGTTTATTTACAAAAGGAGACAATAGCCCTACGTGTATTTGTGTACAAAGAAAGTATATACTTCTAAAATATATATATATATATATATATATGCCCGATCTTCTGTACGGGACTAAACTTCAATTATCTATACTTATAAAATAACATGTCCTGACTGACTGACTGATTGATTCATCATCGCCGAGCGCAAACTATCACGGCTACAAGCATGAAATTCGGACTGTATATTCATTTTGTTATGTAGGCACCCACTAAGAAAGTATTTTAGAAAATTCCACCCCAAAGGGGTCAAAATAGGGGATGATAATATGTATGAAAGTCCGTCATTTTGAAAGTTACATAAACAAAATTTTGTATTTCGGTTATTGACGTAAAACAAATAAATACGTGTTTCAGGAATTTTGGAAATTTTATTTAATAAGGGATGAAAAAGGGGGTGAAAGTTTGTATCGGACTTGCATTATTTTTGATCTGAGGTCAAGTTATGGTCATCAACGTAACGTAATATTTTAAATTAATCTGTAAATACATATGTATATTTTCGTATTTGTATATAATCAACTTCCACGCGAGCAAAGCCGCGGGCAACAGCTATCTAGTTTATAGATAAGTTTGCTGATAACTTGGAGACCGGTGATAAGAGTCCTGGCTGGATATGTCAAGAGTGATTTTTCTTCCATTGTTAACCACAATCATTCTACGCAAATGCGGGTACAATGCCTTTAAATTCTATTTTACGCATCCCTTAACCATAAGTGTAGTAAAAAAAACAGTCTTAATTTATTTTACAAAAACCTTTCCCTTTGATTGAACTTTTTTTTTTAACTTACTCAGTCCAGTAGAAGAAAAAACCTATTTAAAAAAATATTCATGTTAATAAAAAAAAGTTAAATTAAAACCACAGGTTCGCTTTTTGAGTTCTCATAATCGTGACCGTGTCTCATTTTCTTATTAACATTGAAACCAAACCTGTTCATTCTGTAACTCCAATTATATTGGACAAAATATAATAAAAATTAACAATAAAATGGTATTAAATAAATATAAAGTACAATATTTGGATGTTAATGTTATCACATTACTTTTTTTTTTTAGCCTCTGACATGACTAACCAGGGGGGCGACATGACATCCAGATCGGATGTAGACAATTCGCCACTTTGGTGGTACAAAACGTTACCCGGTGTACACCTGCAGTATATAGGTTGTTACACGTGCGCGCAATGATATGATGTGATTATAGAAAACATGGGAATGTGGGCCAGTGGGAATCTTAAGCCTAACTAACCAAACCATGGTGACCGTTGGTATAATTCCCCTTAAGAAAAATACCCACGGTACCAGCCGGAAATTGAACCCTAGACTCCTATGTTCGTAGCCAGACGCATTGACCTTTACACTGCGGGGTCGGATACATTACTAGTCAACGTAGATACTTAATAATGAAGCAGAATATTAATTATTATTATTGTTAGCACCGCGTCTTACTACCCGTTCGGGTTATACGCACTTACGCTAATGTGTAATGGTAGGGTGATTGTGAGATGAAATGAAGGACCTACAGTTTAACGTGGAATCCGAACCACGGTGGTGGCCTGGCATTCCCCACATTCACAAGATGTCTTGTCAGAGGTGAAGGAAGGGTTTGGTAATCAGATAAATCTTTGCCGGGACCGAGGATTGAACCCCGGCCGCCAGCATAGAAGTCTGACACCTTACCTCTAGACCACCAGGTCAAGAATATTAATGAATCTGTGCTCTAAGTTTTACTACGCGTGCGGGCTATTACTTATTCTATCGTCATGAAATAGGGTTAGAGAGGGTTAGAATTATGAAAAACATTTGTAGCGCAGCTATCTAAATTATATTGTGCAAGTATTTTGAAAATGTTTACATTCATTTACTAGGCTACTTAAAAGAAAATAGATTTACGGTTGAAAATATAAATAAAATAGAGACCACAACAAGGGCATATTATTCCTGTAGATTTAAAACTTAACGACCACAGAGGTGCCTCTATATTAAAATAGGCCTAATACAATTTACAGTTATTTATGTTTCCAATAATGTTTTGAAGATTGTAATATCACTAGGAATCTAAATGTGTTAAATTTAGTGAAGTATATAAATATTTAGTAGATAGTATACAAAACTATAATACTTACGCATATCAAGCATGGTCTCTAACTTTGTACCAAAATAATAAATTGAGAGTTTTAGAAAAAAAAAGTGCTAAAAAAATATTTTTGAGCCTGTGAGTGATTAACAAAGAGTAGAATGAAGATCTTCGTGGCTTGTATGCTTCCCCAAACATATTTGATATTTTTTAGCAACGCGTATTACTACCCGTTCGGGTTATACACATGTACTAATTACACTAATGGTTTTAGGGATTAGAGCGGTTATATTTTAGAGGAAGTGCGCCCATATTTGCGTGGAGGGAGCGTGGAAAACCACTTTGGATAAAGCACTCTTAGTTCACCCAACTGAGAATCGAACCTCGATCTCTCCATCATCGGCAGTCTAATCTACTGTGAGAGTAGCGCCTTAGACAATGCGGCCAGCAAAGTGGGTATTTTATTATATTCAAGGCAAGCAAACTGAGGAAGGGAGGTAATGTGGCACGTATGGGTGATGACAGGCATGTACACAACATTTTAGTTGGGAAACCTGAAGATACGATACTCCTTGGTAGACCGAGACATGGATGGGAGAATCAATGTTAAAATATATTTGAAGGTGGTGGGGTGTCAGATTGGTGATTGGATAGAGGTGTCTTAAGATAGAGTTGGATACCGAGCTTACGTTGTTTCGGTGATTAACTTAAGGAGGTCCTTAATTAAGGTCAGAGTGTTAGTTTAGTGAAGTATATAAACTATTTAACTTTCATTTTAAATTAGTTTAAATTTAATATAGGCCCCTACTCAATAGTTATTTTAGTATAAACTAATTAGCCAATATTGTCTTAACATTTTAGAAAACGCTTCCTAAGTTCGATCTCATCGTGTCCTACCACCCTTCGGACTCCATGATTATGGTGCGTCCAATTGTTAGCACCGAAACATGTCGGTAAAATAGAACTTCTGTAGACATCATCAGTACAGGAATATCAATAACAAAGGAGTAAGGGAAGTCAATCCCAACAACAAGACTGTGATAATTTTTACATTTATTTATATTCATTTCATGTTATTAATGTTTTTATGAACTTAGATTTAGATATTTTAAATTAAATGAGTTTAAAGTTTCTAATTCTATTAAACTAATTTTAAGTGTATTTTAATTAGTCAACACTTATATGTATTTCCTATTAACTATATTTATTTATACTTTTTTATACTTTTAATCTGACCTGCATTTCATTTAAATATGCCAACTATGTTTGTACACAGTATTTTTAGTCCACTTTCTATCCCATATCATTGTTTACTTTAGTATATTGCTCAATCTCTGTTATTAAACTGATTACACATTTATATCATTTTCGTCTATTCAACTTTTAATATTCATTTCAATTCTTATTGTAGTCTTTGTTATTATAACAATATTGTCTTACTAACTACCTGTCCGTATTTGAGTGGTTTTGATAACAAAATACAAGTTTAAAGTTAAATGAACATTTGTCCCTGATTTTCGGGGCCAGTTTCCTATTTTGGAGGACATTTCATTATAAAATATACGTCATGGACTAATTTAGTCGTCGATCTGATAAATAATTTAATTAAATGTGAAAGAAGATACATTATTCAGATGAATATCATGCCATGGCAAAGCCCTTTTTATAATAATCAAGTTCATGTCAAAATTATTGTTTTACAAAATCAAGTACTCTGCTCCATTATGAGGAGATTACTAAGATAAAACCCCCATCGGTGACAGCATGGTATGACGCGTCACTCTCGTGAAAGACTGGATTTCCGTTGACATGATGATTAGGGTTCGAATCTATGTCGGGTATTGTGAGGGTATTTTATTCATAAATCGATCCCCACTCTCTCTCTACAAAAATATGGGTACATTTTCTCTAAAATTATACTTTTCTCATTCCTATTCCACTAGCGCAATTAAAGTATGAGTGTATATATATATATATATATATATCATATCACGACATAGCATAACCGGTTGGCTAATAACTGTCAGAAGGTAAATTTATAAAACTTTTTACAACTTTACTATTTTAAATAAAAGTGACACTCCCGATTATCCGTAGTAGAGTCATCCGATCATCCACAAACGGTTCTTCTAGGTGAGGAAAGTCAACACTAAGTTAAATCAGAAAAGCAAACACGATTATTTCACACACAAAAAAAACATGTAGTAGGAAATGATATCATACAAGTTGCATTGTATTTTTATGCATAACTAAGTAAAACTGTTTTATATAAATGATTATTCATGTTATAAATTTAAAGTTCATATTACCATATTTAAAAAAAGTTGTTATTCGATAATCCGAGTTTTCCAACTATCCGTGTAGTCTTGTATACCGAATATCCCGGATATTCGGGAGTTTGATGTAATCATAATTTTTTGTTTAGAATGTGCATGATCTAATTTCCCCTTAAATAAATCAAACCTACATTTTAATTAATTGATTGTTTATCTAGAGGAAAGCTTTAGATGAATATGTTATTCATGAAATAATCACGGGGTTGAAATGTTTCGGACAATGTTTTAAGGGTTAAAATAGCGGTAATCAGATTGTAAGCTTCTAGGGAAAGTGACCAAAGGGACATGCGAAACGGTTCATGAATAATCGATAATTCTCGACACGTAGGACACTATCGGCGCCAGTTCAAGAGATGAATACTTTATGACAATCGATACAGGCTGAAGCGGACGTTGCAATTGACAAGCGACATAAAAATACAACAAACTAAATAAGCTATTTAAAAAAAACCATCAAAACACACACGAAACAAGACTATAGAATAAACGTTATATTTTGTATTTTTACGATGCATTATATCGTTTAAAAATGAGTGTCAGAAATGTTGAATAGATCCACAAATAAAACTCATTTTTTGTATGACGACCAAGTATTTTAATTAGGCCATTGCTCCTGATGGTTTTTTTAGATGAAACTGTTATTAATTTAAAAAATCACTATACATAGTCTAAAATAAACTTTCTTTTATCAAACGCTTAAAAAAATTGTTGACATACTCACTTATTTAAAGATATTTGTGTTTTGTGTATTCGTGATAAACTAGAAAACCGCTGAATCGACTTAGAATTTTCACTTGTGTTTCCTATACTCTAAAAACAGACAGCGGGTATATTTTTTTCCTGTTAATACTGTATCAATAAAATGTATGTGTTTTCAAAGATTATATCTAAAACCACGTGAACAAACGCTTATTATATATTAATATAAAATACTATTGACTAATAGTCATTTGTTTTCTGTCTAATCCAAATCCAATGTGAAGAGAATATAAGGAAGAGCCAGATGGAAAAAGACATCTGATTGGTTGAGCTTGTGACGTCACTCAGTATACAAGCTTGCATATTCAAACTATTTCAATATAAAATGTGTTTGTACTATTGGCAGCATTTAAAAACTATTAAAGTTATTTAACGTGCACTTTCTGAACCGATTTATTATATCAGCACCCAAGAATTTCTATGAGCGAAAACAAAAGGGCCTACCAATTTTACCGGAAAGGGTATTTTCACCTATCTTCCAGTATTCTCTCACATGGACCGACGGATTTACTTACCCTCCGAAGGAAATTGTGCTACAGATTTTTATCGACCAAGAACAATCTGTCGACCCCAGCTGGGTTTGAACCCACGATAACCGGGTCTTAAGGCAAGCACTTTAACCAAAGACTACCAAGGTCAAATATTGACTGCATAGAACCACAACCTAGTCGCCGGTGTATGTGGTAGGCTATCAATGATAGCTTAATAGGTAGCCGATGATTACCAAACGTCCATCACAGACTCTGCCTTAAATTATTAGTGAATAGTGACACTGATCACAATAAGAAACCTGAATAGCTCATTGGAAGAGCATTGGAACGTTAGGTCAAGAGTCCCGGGTTCGATTCCCATGTTCACGTGTAATTAAAATAAAATATTGATGAGGCTGTATCCTAATTAAAATATAATATCGCTCTCATAATCTTCGCTATTCTTGTACAAACGTATGCTCTCGCCTTGAACTATTATTACGTTTAAAGTGGATATCTGGGGACACTGAATACTTGTGTTTCTGAAGAAAAATTAATTCAAAAGTAGTTTATTGAAAACAAATTTTGAGACTTATTTTAGACTAAATGGGAAACCACATACAGTTGTGTCTTACTATTTATTTTCTTATGCTTTACACTTTAAAATCTTGGCACACTAAAGCAGTGTTTATGGTCCAAAGGATGAGGTAAGGACTTTCATACAAAAATAATGGTAGTTTTAAAAAGATTTATTATTATTATTATTATTGGTCCAAGAGATACTTGGATACTTGTTTCTCGCCAAAGAAGAATAAAACAGGAATATTTCATGTAGGTCGTAAAGAAACTAAAGGGTGGACAGGCAAGAGAACTCATCCACTTGAAGTGGAGGGTTCCATATCGGAAGCAGAAGGGTTTAAAGTGAGTCAAGTTATATCTTAATATGTGTCTATACCCTCCAGAAGCCTCTATATGGCCGATTAAACTGAATATTTGCACACTTATCCTATATAACACGAAACAGAACTTAACGGAGCAGCATTTACGATTTTTTTTAAATTTAATAAAAATATAACTGATTTATTATTATTATTATTATTTAGCAACACGTCTTATTACCCGTTCGGGTTATACGCTTTAAGTACTAATTACGCTAATGGATTAAGAATTGGGAAGGTTGAATTAGAGGAAGTGAACCCACATTTGCGTGGAGGGAGAGTGGAAAACCATTTAGGAAAAACCACCCCCAGTTCACCCGAGCGAGATTCGAACCTCGATCTCCCCGTCCTCAGCAGTCGAGCTCAAGACGACAAGCGCGTTAGCCAACTACGCCACCGAGGCGGGTAACTGATTAGTTCACTCCCACTTTATCCACTCTTACGTAATAAACAATATAACGTTTGATTTTTTTTATATTGAAGATTAGAACATAATTTTCTTCACATGGTAGTATCAACAGTTGTTGAATATATGTCATGAGCATAGCAACATTAGATGAGAAACTTTTTAAATCAAGAGAAAAAGTTGTCATTAAATTCCAGATCATCCTTGACAGAAATTCAAGAACTGTTGATGTCACCATGTGAATAAAATTAAACACGGTGTTCCTAATGAATTAATATTTAATTTCTTTTGGCAAAAAAAAAAAAGTTTTGCTACAAAAACTTAAAAAAAAAAAAAAA